>JAVTVY010039304.1:0-16962 GCA_036873755.1 Hanleya hanleyi | reverse complement strand
GAAAGTGTCGGTTTAGAAATTCTCTGCCTTCATCCGTTTGCAAATAAAGGGGTTTGCGACCCGTCTTGAAAATCTGCTGGAAAGCCTGTACAAGATTCTCCCCTGTTTTGGTCCGGATGGGTATCACCCATGCGTACTTGGATAAAATATCGATACAGGTCAACATGTACTAATGTCCATCATTGTGGGGAGCAAATCGACTCATATCGACCAAATCTGCCTGCGATTGTGCGTCTATGCCTCCTACGATGACTCGGTTACGGCGAAAATGCCGTCGGGCTGCTCGATGTAAGCTATAAGTGTCTTGGGTTTTTAACCATTCCCGAACTTCAGCTCCACTGATGCCTTGGGACTGCGCAGCTCGAGCGAGCGCTCCCACAGCGCTATAAGCGGCTGGACTGACTTGGCAGTAATATAAATCCGTTAATACCTTATCCACATGTTTTGTCTTGGTCCGACCCGTACCCCAACGGGTTCCGCTGTTCTATGTTCGCTTCATGACGAGACACTGACGCTCTAGACTGTGTGGACCCTATAGATATAATACCTCATCGACAATGGGGACTACTTGTTCCAAGGCCGTCCATAGATTGGGGTCCAGGGTAAAATGACCCCCTTTCAGACAGGTGAGTCGAGCAAAAATGGAACCCCGGAAAATGTAGACCTGGTGACATAGGTGGATGAAGTCGCCGTCCAGTTCACCAAACAACACCCGTTTGAATTGGGTCCATCCTTCTCGTGACAAAGAGACCTGGATTCGGATGTACACCCCGTTCGGTTATCGATGAGGTCCACTCGTTTGGGATACAACAATAGGGTGCAACCAGGTGTAAGACATCGGGAAAGCACAGGGTCTTCTGCTGCTAGCTCTTTAGCTTCATGGTGCAGTAAGTCATCGACCTCAGGGAGTACAGCTTTCAGGGCTAACCATAGTGACGGACGAAGTGTGATATGGGGACCACCGCGCTGTTCCAACCGGGGGGGAAAAGAATCACCACTACTTCGTATGTATACACCGACTCCGACATGCTTGAAATCGACTTCGGGTTATTTTCCCTGTAACAACCGTGTCAATACAGTCCAACCTGATAACGATAAAAAAAAAATTCACCTCCTGCGGTTCTTCTTGGACGAGCTCCAGTTGATCATCATTGACGATGAGGTAGACGTTCCGTGTCAGTTGGAATAACGCAAGCTCTGTTCCGCCCGCTGCCATGGTGGTAAATGAAAAGAAACGGCTAGAGAGGCCTGTCTATATAGAGTAGTACATAGTGCGCTTCGTTGCCAGGTCAATAGGGTTCGAAATGCGCTTTTTATGCTACTACATGTGAGTCAATATACTAGTCTTTGCGCATTGCCCCACAAGGTCAGTAGGGCCCGAAATGCGCTTTTATACTACTACATGTGAAGACGAATATACCTCTTGGTATAATTAGCCTAGTCCGTGTCCGTACATGTTATAGTTTTTTTTCATTCTCCCCTACCTCCGTGAAAGTCAAGTCAAGTCAAGAGTGGTGAAAGAGAGGAGGGAGAGAAAAGAACTGGCGAGGGCCGTGAAAGATTGTTGGTTGTCAGAGATCAAGAAATGGACCAGGGACAACACCAACTTGACACCTCTGTCATGGGCCGACCTCCATCATCTGGTGACCAGGGCCCCGGCCGATTTGGAGGGGAGGGACTGGTTGGGCGCCCTGGAGTACGTGTTGGAGGACCAACAACCCCAGCCAGTGCTCCAGGAGGAACAACAAATCTAGCCAGTCGCCCACCAGCTGCGTGAACAACAACACCACCGACAACAACAACAACCCGGGGGCTACTTTTCCATCAGCCGGGGCAAATCGGCACCCCCCCCTTGAGTAAACAGGGTGAAAAAATCATTCCAACGCCCCTTTGCAGGGCCAACCCAGTCCCTCGAAAGGGGACTTTCTAACGTTGCACATTCAAATTAACATCAGGCCCTACATACTTCAATCTCCTCTCCTCTATATTCTATGATTACCAATCTCCGCCTCCTCAAAAATCACCAACCAAAGTCCCTTTTCAAGGCTAACCCAATCCTCCGAAAGAGGACTTCTAACGTTGCACATTGAAATAACACCAGGCCGTACAAATGTCAATCTCCTCTCCAACATATTCTATGATCATGACCAATCTCCACACCTCATCACCCTCAAAGAGCGCCATGACGCGTGTGCTAATTTACAGACGTGTGGGCAGAGACAATTATTTTTTTTACACTCGGCTTTTTCCGGGTATACTCGGTGTATCCATTAGATTAGTATATTATTAATGTGTAACTCGCATTCATACTAATAGTGTGGGGGGGGGGATTCATGGGTGTTAGTAGGAAGTTCCCATTCACTAAGTGTTATTTATCTAGGTGTATGGATGTAGCGGAAAGGTGTGGGAGCTCGTGTTTTTGTGTTTTTTTAGTTAGAAAGCCCCTCTTTCGGGAGTAATTGGTGGCCCTGATAAGGCCCAGGTGGGTTGTAATGATTACAACGATTGGAGCAGTTTTTCTTTCCTATTGGCGCATAGGGGACATTTCAGCGGGATGAGTGCACACGGGACGGGTATGCAACTGGACGTAGGACCTGCTCTCCCTGCAATTTGGTGATACAGCAGGCACATAACGCTTGGTGTCCACAGGGGAATAGGGTGAATTTGGCGTAGTGGGTAAAACATTTGACACATGGTAATTGTTTTACCACCCTCTGTGTTGTGTCCCTCTGCAGTCTTGTTATTTCCGTGCAGTAGTCGTCAAGATATTGCTGCTGTTGGTGCTGCTGCGACATTATCGTCAAAGTCTTCCGACCATCTACCATCTGTTCTTCTTCTTCTTCTCCTTTCAACAGATTGTCTATAATCTCTTCCAGCCATACCTCGTTGGTACTATTGTCTTGTGTGGCCGCATTGATATCGATGAATTCACCTGTTGCATCGTCAAGATATTGCATGTAGAAGAGTACACGTCTAGCATTAGTCATGATGTGGTTAAAGTCAGTGTGTGTAGCAGACGAGAGGCAGCCCGCTTTTTTATACTCTACCGTAGAGGACCCTGATGCGTGCTCGCGGACGTCGGAGAGATTTTCTGTCTGAACGTCGTCTCAGCCAGACAGACAAAATGGTCTGTGCTTTCTGCACTATTTGGAAGCGGGCTAAATTTGTAATAAACGAGAGTTGAGATCTAAAACAACTTTAAATTTATACCTTGGCAGGTTATAGTGTAATCCTGAAAAATTCACAGGGCTAACGGCTGCATAAATATATTTTTTTTATCATTTTCCAGGTTTCGAAGGCCGAATTTCACCTGCATGGATGTGTTAAAAGTATAGTAAATTTGAAACAAACTGGCTTACGTCTCCAAAAACAGTTTAGGTTTCTCCCTTACAACGTTATAAAGTCATTCTAAAAAATTCAGGAGGTTTAATGATGGGGAAATGTGAAATTTTTGCTTCCAATCCCTCTAATGTGAAAACAGCCATTGGCACCCATAGCTGTATTCGGTCCCGTACTCTAATACCTGGGGTTTTTTCCATCACGGGGAGATCACGTGATCACTAGATGTACAAGGTGCCGGATGGTGCCGCATGTAAACAAGTCCCCGGATGAATGAACAGGTCAGTACATGCATTCCTATCATTCAAAATGACGTTGAACTATAGTGATCACGTGATCTCCACGTGATGGAAAAACCGCAGGTATTAGAGTACGGGACCGAATACAGCTATGGGTGGCAATGGCTGTTTTCACAATAGAGGGATTGGAAGCAAAAAGTTCACATTTCTCCATCCATAAACCTCCCAAATTTTTTAGAATGTGATTATAACGTTGTGAGGGAGAAACCTAAAGTGCTTTTAGAGACGTAAGCCAGTTATTCAGTTAGCTTTTCAGAACAGCTCCCCCTGGCGTCGGATCGGGAAACTAATGGTGTCATCCGACAGAGCGGGTCTAACATAGTTGATGTACCAAGGATCAAGGTGATATTCGGTCGGGAAAGGGGCTAAAATAGCCAGTTAGTTATTCGATTCTGCAGTTAGTTATTCAGTTAGCTATTCAGAACAGCGCCCCCTGGCGTCGGATCCGGAAACTAATGGTGTCATCTGATAGAGCATGTCCAACATAGTTGATGTACCAAGTATCAAGGTGATATTCGGTCGGCAAAGGGATTAAGGTAGCCAGTTAGTTATTCAGTTAGCTATTCAGAACAGCGCCCCCTGGCGGCGTATCGAAAAACTAATGACCTCATTTGGTAGGGCTTGGCTCACATAGTATATGTACCAAGTATGAAGGTGATGTTCGGTCGGGAAAGGGGTTAAAACAGCCAGTTAGTTATTCGATTCTGCAGTTAGTTATTCAGTTAGCTATTCAGAACAGCGCCCCCTGGCGTGGGATCCGGAAACTAATGGTGTCATCTGATAGAGCATGTCCAACATAGTTGATGTACCAAGTATCAAGGTGATATTCGGTCGAGAAAGGGGTTAAAATAGCCAGTTAGTTATTCAGTTAGCTATTCAGAACAGCGCCCCCTGGCGGAGGATCGGGAAACTAATGCTTTCGTTCGATAGAGCGTGTCCAACATAGTTGATGTACCAAGTATCAAGGTGATATTCGGTCGGCAAAATGGTTAAAAAAGCCAGTTAGTTATTCAGTTAGCTATTCAGAACATAGTTTATGTTCCAAGTATCAAGGTGATATTTGGTCGGGAAAGGGGTTAAAATAGCCAGTTAGTTATTCAGTTAGCTATTCAGAACAGCGCCCCCTGGCAGAGGATCGGGAAACTAATGGCGTCATCCGATAGAGCATGTCCAACATAGTTGATGTACCAAATATCAAGGTGATATTTGGTCGGAAAAGGGGTTAAAATAGCCAGTTAGTTATTCAGTTAGTTATTCAGAACAGCGCCCCCTGGCGGCGTATCGGAAAACTAATGACCTCATTTGGTAGGGCTTGGCTCACATAGTATATGTACGAAGTATGAAGGTGATGTTCGGTCGGGAAAGGGGTTAAAACAGCCAGTTAGTTATTCGATTCTGCAGTTAGTTATTCAGTTAGCTATTCAGAACAGCGCCCCCTGGCGTCGGATCCGTAAACTAATGGTGCCATCTGATAGAGCATGTCCAACATAGTTGATGTATCAAGTATCAAGGTGATATTCGGTCGGCAAAGGGATTAAAATAGCCAGTTAGTTATTCAGTTAGCTATTCAGAACAGCGCCCCCTGGCGGACGATCGGGACACTCATGGTGTCATCCGATAGAGCATGTCCAACATAGTTGATGTACCAAATATCAAGGTGATATTTGGTCGGGAAAGGGGATAAAATAGCCAGTTAGTTATTCAATTAGTTATTCAGAACAGCGCCCCCTGGCGGCGTATCGGAAAACTAATGACCTCATTTGGTAGGGCTTGGCTCACATAGTATATGTACCAAGTAGGAAGGTGATGTTCGGTCGGGAAAGGGGTTAAAACAGCCAGTTAGTTATTCGATTCTGCAGTTAGTTATTCAGTTAGCTATTCAGAACAGCGCCCCCTGGCGTGGGATCCGGAAACTAATGGTGTCATCTGATAGAGCATGTCCAACATAGTTGATGTACCAAGTATCAAGGTGATATTCGGTCGAGAAAGGGGTTAAAATAGCCAGTTAGTTATTCAGTTAGCTATTCAGAACAGCGCCCCCTGGCGGAGGATCGGGAAACTAATGGTTTCGTTCGATAGAACATGTCCAACATAGTTGATGTACCAAGTATCAAGGTGATATTCGGTCGGCAAAATGGTTAAAAAATCCAGTTAGTTATTCAGTTAGCTATTCAGAACATAGTTTATGTTCCAAGTATCAAGGTGATATTTGGTCGGGAAAGGGGTTAAAATAGCCAGTTAGTTATTCAGTTAGCTATTCAGAACAGCGCCCACTGGCGGAGGATCGGGAAACTAATGGCGTCATCCGATAGAGCATGTCCAACATAGTTGATGTACCAATATCAAGGTGATATTTGGTCGGGAAAGGGGTTAAAATAGCCAGTTAGTTATTCAGAACAGCGCCCCCTGGCGGCGTATCGAAAAACTAATGACCTCATTTGGTAGGGCTTGGCTCACATAGTATATGTACCAAGTATGAAGGCGATGTTCTGTCGGGAAAGGGGTTAAAACAGCCAGTTAGTTATTCGATTCTGCAGTTAGTTATTCAGTTAGCTATTCAGAACAGCGCCCCCTGGCGTGGGATCCGGAAACTAATGGTGTCATCTGATAGAGCATGTCCAACATAGTTGATGTACCAAGTATCAAGGTGATATTCGGTCGAGAAAGGGGTTAAAATAGCCAGTTAGTTATTCAGTTAGCTATTCAGAACAGCGCCCCCTGGCGGAGGATCGGGAAACTAATGGTTTCGTTCGATAGAGCATGTCCAACATAGTTGATGTACCAAGTATCAAGATGATATTCGGTCGGCAAAATGGTTAAAAAAGCCAGTTAGTTATTCAGTTAGCTATTCAGAACATAGTTTATGTTCCAAGTATCAAGGTCATATTTGGTCGGGAAAGGGGTTAAAATAGCCAGTTAGTTATTCAGTTACCTATTCAGAACAGCGCCCCCTGGCGGAGTATCGGGAAACTAATGGCGTCATCCGATAGAGCATGTCCAACATAGTTGATGTACCAAGTATCAAGGTGATATTTGGTCGGGAAAGGGGTTAAAATAGCCAGTTAGTTATTCAGTTAGTTATTCAGAACAGCGCCCCCTGGCGGCGGATCGGGAAACTAATGACGTCATTTGGTAGGGCTTGGCTCACATAGTATATGTACCAAGGATGAAGGTGATGTTCGGCTGGCAAAGGGGTTAAAATAGGCAGTTAGTTATTCGATTCTGCAGTTAGTGATTCAGTTAGCTGAATGGTGTCATCCGATAGAGCATGTCCAACATAGTTGATGTACCAAGTATCAAGGTGATATTTGGTCGAGAAAGGGATTAAAATAGCCAGTTAGTTATTCAGTTAGCTATTCAGAACAGCGCCCCCTGGCGTCGGATCGGGAAACTAATGATGGCATCTGATAGAGCATGTCCAACATAGTTGATGTACCAAGTATCAAGGTGATATTCGGTCGAGAAAGGGGTTAAAATTGCCGGTTAGTTATTCGATTCTGCAATTAGTAATTCAGTTAGCTATTCAGAACAGCGCCCCTGGCGTCGGATCCGGAAACTAATGGTGGCATCTGATAGAGCATGTCCAACATAGTTGATGTACCAAGTATCAAGGTGATATTCGGTCGGGAAAGGGGTTAAAATAAAGGTACAATTATATCGATAAAATAATGACTGCCCCCCTTCGAATAGCGAACTGCTAACCGCGAACTGCAGACCAACTTCACGAAGGTTTTTAAACTGTCAATCCTCTCGAAATCTGAGACGAATAGTCCATTTTACATTTCCTTCTCAAAATGGCATTCTCTTGGCATCAGCTTGGAGACCTCCCACTGAGTGATATACCCCCTTGCTTTCGGGGTACAAAATGCAGAATGCAGATTTGATGCATATATATCAAATCAGCATATCATCCATTACTAAATGGAATTGAGTGGGCAAGGATATCACAGCTAAAGATTACGTACCGTGTTCTCTTGTCAAATAGTTGAACAATAAACTTGTTCATTTTTCCATAAGATGAAATTTCCGTATATCCCTTAAGCAGATACACACTTGTGTCAATCAAAATCGATAATTCACTGCCATCCATTTATTAATATTCTTTCATACAGTAATGGAAAAAGAGGGTCTTCTATCAGTCTTCAAACATCAACGGCCGGTTGAATTTCTCCTGGGTGCCGCCATTATCTCCGTACGAGTCGGTGATCCGCATGATACGTAACGATACATCACGAAAGTGCCGATCACGTGACCCGTACGAATATAGTGGCGGTATCCAGGAGAAATTCAACCGGCCGTTGAAGTTGGAATACCGTTTGCAGACGAATCAGCTCTTCACGAAAATGTTGCTGAACTTAATGCCGGATAGAACCGTACGCCCCATGGAGCCGTGTAGTCCCGGAATGTACATGTAACTTCAGTCAGAGGAACGAACGAAGCCATACAAACTTGGCTACGGTTACCAACGCTTGCAGGGGTCAGGTCGTGTACGTAGACACGGCGGAGACGAAAAGTGCAGACAGCCCGAAAGTAGATTCTTGTATACGTGTTTATTGAATTATATGTTAATATTGTATTTATTTCAGTTGGTTGTCAATACAGGTCTTCATTTCCAACCTCTTCCATCCAGACAAGGTGGCAAGATAAATCGAACTGCCTCGTTGACCAAGACCAGTGCACGACCGTGTTTACTGTAGCCTGGGAATTTGTCTTTGGACGGCAGAGGATCCCGTTGGATATAGTGGACATTGCACACTCTTTAAGATCAGCACGTTTCAACAACACGTGAACAACTTCCGCATGTTTCACTTGAATTTTTTTTTCTCTAAAACTGTTGAGAGTATTAAATGTGCCCGCATTGATAAAATCAACCAATTTTGGATGTTCTGCAGCAGGCCAAATGGACAGAATTTGAAGGAAATCATCGAATAAAATGTCTCAAATCAATTTATCCCTGACACTTGACATATAAAGTTATGTTGCCGGAAAGTTGGCTGGCTAGTGAGTGTCGGATCTGAGACTGGTATTTCAGGAAGTTTCCAATTTACCCATGCTAAAGCGGAATATAAGCACGAGATCATTATCTCTGATGTAAACTTGCTCGAACACCCACCGTAGACCCATTTCAAATTTACCTATTTTGCAATGCACAGACAAGCAATAGGCTACAAATATGCTCGTAGAAACATATTCTCGCTAGATGCGCCACATTGACATACCTTTGAAAGGAGATGGTACGATAAGGCGGCATTTTGGCCTATTCGTGATGCGGTTGAAATCGAAAAAGTAAAATTTCCTAAAAAAAACTGTGTTTTTATGCAACGGTAAGAGAAAATATATGTATACAATATGTGAAAGTTCTACATTGATTGCGTTATGCTTTAGTTATGACATGAAATTGGAATCAGCAGCATGTGCTATTTCATGGAAAAAGGTCTAAACTCGAGTCATTTAACACACATTTAGACACGAAGGACCCTTTGGACCAAAAAGATTTCCCAGCAGTGGAGATATAGTGCCACCATATATCACAAGTTTAAATCGCTTCTTGGTCCAATGGGTCCTCCATGTCTAAATGTTTGTTTATATTACTCGAAATAGCACATGCTACGAATTAAAAATGCCATGTCATAAATATAATCATAATGCAATCGAGTTAGAACTTTCACATATTGTGTACATATATTTTCTCTTGCCGTTACATTAATAAACGATTATTTATAAGACGAATTTTTTTTTCGATTTCAATCGCACCACGTAACCATGTATAGCCCAAATTTCCGCCCTATCGTACCATCTACTTTACCCGAATTTTGAGTTAAGGAAATAGGCTCCAACACAAATGTGACCGAGTTTACGGAAGACTTGCGACCATGCTTTCATGCAATATCGTTCCTATTAGCTGCTTTTTGTCGAAGAAAATTTGATCGACGTGTCTAAGATGGAAATGTCAAATCTAGAAGAGAAAAGCCAATAAAAACGTGGAATAGCTGGATTCCAAGCTGACCCCTGATCGCCATTTCCAATATACGTCTTATTCTTCAAATGGAAACAAAAGACTCAACATGAGCCTGAGATGATCGGTTTCGAACCGCAATTTTTATCAGGAATGTCTTACGGGAAACGCCTTTCGCTTACCGACGCGAAAAGTCTTGTTTGGACGACATCAGAATATAGAACATCGGATCGGACACATGTAATTATCAAGATTTGAATTAGATAAATATGTCCTCTTATGTTGGTAATAAAAAGAAGGTTTAAAGAATTTCCCAACGACAAATAGTTATCTCCATTTTGAATTTTCGCTTGATATTTCGTGATATGGTGTTATGCAAATGAGTGAGTGAATACGATTTACCGTCGCTTTCAACTATATGCAAATGATATAGCCTATAGCCAAAATGACTAATCACGTGCTGTTCGTTCTAAGAAATAATTGAACTGAACAATCGGAATTATAATCACTAAAGTCTATCCATTTTAATATAGTCGCCTTTGAGGCATGTCATATATCAACGGTTGTCTCCACATATTTAAAAAAAAATGTTCTCTTGTAAACTAGATTATATGTTCATTCACAGCTGCTGTTAAAGTAAACACGAACCGTGCAGAACACGGAGAACCCCTCGGCTTTGGAAGTATTTAAATAGGGTCCTGGTTGACGAACAAGCAGTTGAAGGCAGCAAGTAAATGGCCCCAGAACAGGTGTGATAGAAGAGTCAAAAATAAATATTGCATATACAAGAAATTGTTCAGTTGGCATAAAATACAATATTATATTGTATACTCAGAAAAGTTTCAAGGTACTGAGTCTCATCATTCTCGAATAGCAGGGCCGTGAAGGAGTGCATTCGTGCAAAATCGTCAATTTTGAGGCGAAAACACCTCAGATTTCTTTCTATAAGCCTATGAAGATAAACGATAACCAGAACCAGCTTGATACAGCATACTCGCTGTTCCAATACGTAGTCATAGACCAAATTTGGTTCTGGTTATCGTTTATCTTCATATGTTTACAGAGAACAAAAGAATTGTTTTCACCTCAGAATCAACAATTTTGCACGAATTCGCGACTTCGCGGCCCTGTTACTCGAGAATCATGTGCCTCGTGAGCTGTGTCGCTGTCACAACTCGTACACTGGGGATTGGTGAGCTGTAAATTCTCTTTAAAAAGCAGTAATAGCTGCAAAACAACTGCTCCTTGCATGTATATATATTTATTTAAAAAGGCGACCCTCAAAATCTCTCTACAACACATCATACCGGAAACTTGTTGTCCTGGTTTATTTTGAACATATTTATGCCATACTTTGTTTAAAAAAAAGTTCGGGATTACATATCTAGGGCCAGACTTGCGTTTCTGACTTAATATGAGACTTTTTTTTCGAAATTCAAATACACATCTAGCTCTCTCTCCCAAGGGTTGAGCCTGGCCTGGGTCAGTTCTCAAATTATCCAACATGACCCCCTCACCCATCATAACCATTTTTCTCTGATTTCAGTCAGATACACAGTCAGCGGTTAGTGTACAGGAAACAATCTTGATAATATATAACTCTTATATTATTGATGAGTAAGTAATATATGATAGAGTTTTGGCATATTAGATCAGTAGCAAAAGTGCTACGGCGTTTAATTTAACCTAACTCCTTTATTGGGCAAAATAAAATGAATGTCTGTAGTTGGCCAGAGGCAAAAATTGCACAACTTCTGAACTCTATATCCACGTCCAATAGCCATAGTAAGTCATGGTACAGATGAAAATTATCTTCTCGATGTGGTGAACAATTTCAACATTATTCTATTCTCTCCCCCAGACTATCGCAACGCATAATCATGGGGCGGGCGGAAAGTGTGTTAAAATTTTCCGTGAATTCACTGCTCGATAACACTCCTCGCCGGGGAACTATGTGCAATGTTGTCACACTCCCTGTGATCCTGTGCACTCATCTTGAGGTTATTCGACCCAGGTGTAAGAACAAAATCAATTCAAAAAGACAAGAACGACTCCACATAGAAAAATATGTGCTGGAGATGAGGATTAGTCATACTTCACACATGTATGAATAATTTCATGCCACTTCCGCGATCATGTGAAAGTTAAAATGTAAATGTAATACTTTTGCGAGTTTACGTCATATTCAAGATAGTCTTCCGAATTATTGGATTTGTACTCTATTTCTTGTTTTACGAATCTAAGTTTAACAATTTCAATATTATTAATGTTAATGTTGTACACAGCGCCACAAGCATGTCGGAACGTGTGACGTTATTATGGAAAAATTAACCACGTCACAACGCAACAGTGTTACAAATCTGTTTCATTATCTGTAGTGCCGCGACGTCTCGCAGACTGTACAGGATGCTCTAAGTATGACGTTATTAACGTCATCTCCGACATCAGAAAGACAGTGAATATTTCTCTCCCGCTGTAAAAAAATGCTTTTGAATCCTCTGAGACAGAATACGAGTCAAATGTTGGAAGAAAACGTTATATCGTTATCTTGAATTGGACCTACCACTGTTACACTTTAAATCATATAATATTCACAATATGCTACTGCCATAGCAAAGGAGATAATTTGAAATGACCCCGTCGACGTCAAATCCTTAAAAAAAAGAAAATATCACCAGGATCTCGATATACGCTTGCTTTTACCTCGTGATATGTATTGATTTCATTATTTCACACTGATACCAAATGAAACATTGTTCGACTTCTTCGTCCGAGTAGTTTTGGAAAATTACGCAGTCTAAATAATGGTTTTCAAATATCACGATGAAACCCTGTCAGTAAGATATGAAACGTTGACTCCAAACTCATTGAAACATGTATTTTTTTTTAAACCGGGGTGTTAGAGCGACCTCACCGAATGACGAAGCACAGGCAGGAATAGATGACCTCGCAAATGAAGGATAACCTAGAAAACCACGAAGCCCAATCAAATTGCTTCGCCCACATAAAGAAAATATGGAACATTTCTGAGACTAAATCATCATCGCTGAATTGAATGGTATATGTCATCATTAGCAACAACGGAGACAGAGGATTGTGAAAGTCCGAGTGGTGGAAACAGCTGCCAAGTTTATCAAAACTAAGATCGACTTTAGTGGAAATATACAGTATGATACCCATCTAACCAGCATACATGTAGATATAAAATAAATAATCAGATCCCTGATCATAACAGTGATTGGGTGGATATCCGACCTTTTAACCAATGGTTTGATCGCATTGTTTATACGCTTGGCAGCTGTTTTCACTATTGTGAGATTTGACCTTGGGCCCTGGTTGATAAAACACCGGAATGTGGCCACGTTTTACCTACAGTGCAATTCATTTGTGATGATTTTATCTCCGACCGTTCCATTTATTGCTTTTCATGTGTGTAAAGCTATATGAGTGGGCTATCTGGTTTTCTAGATTTTATGAGCATGAAGTTATTCATATTAAACATCAGAAGATGTGAAAGCGCTTTGAGTGATATACAGTTTCAGTTATTACTCGCCATGCTATATTCGTTTTTCTTTTCTTTAAATATTTACTGTCCATCATTCAATATTCAGCCGCCGTTCTTTTAAGAATCTTCGCATCCACTATCCAAATACCCAATTCGCATAACAGCATTATCACCAATTATAATAAATAGTTTACATAAATATAGGCTTTCTTCCTTCGAGAGAGAAAAGGTCCACAGTTTTTAGTGATGCCGGCAAAGACTTCATCATGTTCCACAAATCAAATCTGTATAGCTGATCAGTATTCTCAGCCCCGTGGAACTCCCGGGACTTATCTGGGGTTTCGTTGGGCATACCCCAGATCATGATAAAAATAGGCCTTATTCCCCCAGAGAGATTGTCGTAAGATGTAACTAACTGGGGCATCCGTGGGGTTCTCGGGTGTGAGATGAAAGTAGAACCCCGCCCGTGGGATCTCGCGTGCTAAAAGGAATTGGACCTTACCCTATGGTTTCCGGGTGTGGTAAGGAATAAAAACCAAACGTCGTGATTTGACTGAAATAGTGTTGAAAGCGACGTTAAGTCATATTCACTCACTCACTCAGTATTTTTAATAAATTTCATTTGCGAGTGTGATGGTTCATATGAACACCATCCGAATCTTGAAATGTATGGTGCCCATGAGGTCCCTAGTCCGAGTTGAACGGAAGTAGACACGCAATTTGAAATAGAGTGTGTTCATCAGTTCAAATTATTAGGCATATATCTCAATGATCAGATAAACAGGAAATCTCGTTGATTACATATACAAGAAGATATCGCGGAACATCGAGATCATCAACCACATTAAAACTATTTATTCTTTACTATTCAATGCTATTGCCTTACTTGTCGTATTGCAATGTGCTATTGGCCAGCACATTCTTTACTCATTTAAATTCCTTATTTTTGTTACAAAATGATGCGATAAGATTGATAACGCTATCACAAAAACGAGATCATACATCATCATTATTCATAAAGTTTAAAATTTTGCAGATACACCAGCTCAACTTGTATTCCTGTCTACTAGTGGTTCATAAATTTGTCCACCATCTAGATTCACCACCGTTCGATTTTCAGATATATACATGTATATATATCAAAACAGCCTGATGTACATAGTTACAACACTGGGAGACAGCTTTTTAATCTATATAGCCCAATCTGTCGGTCAAATCTTTCATTTTATTCTCTCAAAAGTAAAGGACCTCGGGAATGGAACAAGCTGCCTCCATCCATGAAAAGTATCAATTCTATCTCATTATTTGAATCATAAATTAAACAGTACCTGATTGAGAACCCACCTGTTTCAGGTAAATATATCAATCTCAGTAAACTCAGATATAATATCACGGAATATTATATCTGAATTCAGCCCTATATAAATCCCGTGCGAGTTGAAACTACTATTGTTAGCCAATCAGATTGATAGCTTGTTGTAACTATTTCGAAATCACGCTCACAGTAATTACACACGGTAGCACGTGGACTAATATATAAACATTATCGGGAAACAGTATCCAAACATTGCATCATGTCAAGACAGATCCGTGGCGATCAAAGAGTTTACTGCCGCCGAAAAGTCTGGCTTTGTTTGGGGGGTAGAAAATTTCAAGAGATTGTGCCGCGCGAGATGTTAATCTCCGTGAAGTAAACGTCAATCATTGTCAGAGAGAAAAGTCAGAAATGGTCGTGATTGGCTTATTATGCGATCTCGCAGAATATCGGCAAACAGTTCGCACGAGAATTTCATAGCGTTACGTCTAGATGGTATTCCCCTGATTTACCATCTTGGTTTACCTAGATTGGTAAATATATATATTCTTCACCAAGCATCGTTGCTCAGTACATTAATATGTTGTTTTGGGATGACGCAAGTTCTTTGGGAGTTTATTCCCGCCAAATTGTACAATTGGCAACATTTTAAGAACATTCATTTACCAGTCATCTATTCTGTGTGTCATTGGTGTATTTTTTTTTAGTTTCAAATTTGGTGAATAAATTCAATTCAAATCCAGTTGAAACGTAACGATGATTAATAGCGTCTTGGAAATCCTCGGGTTTTAAATTTATTGACATCAAATCCTTTTATCTCCCGGCATATTTTCTATTCTGGTCACAAGAGAAACAATGCTCATTTTCTCATCGACAATTTCATGTGGAACGAATATTGACCATCATTTACTTTATTGCCGTCAAGTGCATCACTAGATCGGTTCACGCTATCATTGCATTTACACCCTAAACGACTATAAACTGTCCGACAAGCAACGACTAATGATACGTGGCACATGAAGCACCTGTAGTCATGTCACTGAGAGAATGAAATATTGAGATGAAACTGGGAATGTTGTTGAGGGGTGGCATGGGAGAGGGCGGTAATTTAACTCTATGCAACTAATAAATCATTTGTATATTTGATTAGCCATTCATTTGCCGATAGTAATTATTACTATAACATGTGGGGAAGAGTTGTAGTAGAGCTTGACCCAAAGATATGGTGTGGCAAGTTTCAGCCCTCTAGCCATAGATATAGCGAAACTATATAGGGGCACTTTCCGCCCCCTTCTCAGGCTGCGGTACACCCCAAATCGGCTAGGTCAGATAGGGATAAAATGGAGACGCCAAGACCCACGTCTGCCTTTGAAGTGAAGACACTTTTAACACACCTTTCTGCTTTCACCGCTAAATGCATTGTGTGCCGTCATTTTCATCTGACGACGATACAGCTCACTAATCCCCAGTATACGAGTTATCAGAGCATTTCCATCACAGCTCTCTAGATTTGTATATAATACCGCTTATACCGGTGCTAGGGCCGTGTGGTAATGTCATCCAAGTTGTCACATGAACAGGTACAATAAAAGCGTACCTGAGATACAACACATATCACGAATCGTTAGATTCTTGTATATGCTTTAAAAAGGTTAGCCAGAAGACTATACTGTGAAGTCATATGGCTTTTTACCCCTCAGCCCATCGGGCTGCGGGGTCTTGCAATCGGCATGTACGTCTGGTCGGCCGGCCGGCCGGACGGACGGACGGACGGCCGTCTGTCAACAATTTTTTGTCCGGGCTAGATCTCAGTTACTATTTGACTGACAGTTCTGATACTCACAGTGAATATCCCTAGTATCCCAGAGATGTGCACTGTCATGTTTATTCCGTGTTATGTCATTTCTTTACAGAGTTATGGCCCTTTGAAATTTCGCGTCACTAACTTTTGTCCGGGCTAGATCTCAGTTACTATTTGACTGACAGCTCTGATACTCACAGTGAATATCCCTAGTATCCCAGACATGTGCACTGTCATGTTTATTTCGCGTTACGTCATTTCTTTACAGAGTTATGGCCCTTTGAAATTTTGTGTCACTAACTTTTGTCCGGGCTAGATCTCAGTTACTATTTGACCGACAGCTCTGATACTCACAGTGAATATCCCTAGTATCCCAGACATGTGCACTGTCATGTTTATTTCTTGTTACGTCATTTCTTAACAGAGTTATGGCCCTTTGAAATGTTCCGTCACTAACTTTTGTCCGGGCCAGATCTCAGTTACTATTTGACTGACAGCTCTGATACTCACAGTGAATATCCCTAGTTTCCCAGACATGTGCACTGTCATGTTTATTTCGTGTTACGTCATTTCTGTACAGAGTTATGGCCCTTTGAAATTTTCCGTCGAGGGTTTCCTCCGGGCTTTGCCTGGTTTCGTCGCCTAACAAATTCTAGGACCTCCGGCATATGACTGAAATAATGTTGAGTACTACACACACACACTCGACTCTTCCCTGGAATAGATCTTCATCTATGAAGAACTATT
>JAVTVY010039303.1:0-16193 GCA_036873755.1 Hanleya hanleyi | reverse complement strand
TACATGACGTTCATGGACCAATACAAAACCCTGTCTACCCCAGCAACAGCACCACCACCACCACCACCACCACCACCACCACGTGACAGACCGCTGACCTCAGCACCGCCCCAACAGCCGGGTGAGGTAGCCCCCACAGCCCCACAGTGGGTGGAAGACGAAGTGCTGAAGAGTGTACCTGCCTCGTTCAAGAAACAAGCTGGCCTGGTATTACAACGGATGAAACAGAATCCTAACATGACTTGGAATGATAAAGGCGAACTCCTGGTACAGAATCAGGTGGTCCTCGGCACCCACATGACGGATTTAGTGAATGATCTGATGCGTCAACGCAGATCGCACACCGATCCTCGAGGATGGAAGGTCTTCGCTCAAGGCTTGAAAGACATGCATGTACCACAGGAATTGGTGGGGAACCCCCACCGCTGGGCCTTTATGCAGCAAACCCAGCAATCACCGAGTGGCCCACTACCTTCTGGGGAAGCCGAATGGGAACCGGAGTCACCCCCCAAAACACCACCACAACGGGCACTTTCTTTTCGCGCCTATAAAAAAACACCCTTGATCAAGACACCCCACATCTCCAGAGCCGTGACACGTAGCAAGTCACCGCGACGAACACGACGCCGCACACAACCGCCCAAGGCGTGGAAGACCTATTAAAACCAAGAGCAGCAGCAGGACAGCTCAGTCGCCATGTTTTACCTGACCCTACCCAGTAACAGTTCGCTGGATGTGTTTCCTGACAACACCGTGGCCAAGTACGTCACCCAGTTACCGCAACCGTTACATTTACCTGGCCGGTGGGAATGTGCCGTCGTGGATATCCAATACCCTTACTCGTGGTACAACGTGCGAGCCAATGAAGTGTGGTACGAGGTGACCTACGAAGGCAAAAACACCCGGCTCACCCTGCCCGAAGGCCAATACGATACCCCAAAGAGTTCATGGGTGGGCTGTCAAGACTGATGCATGATAAGGCGCTACGGGGGGTGACGGATAGTGCAACACGCCTGATAGCCTTGCGCTTCAAGAGAAACGTGTTCTTCGATGTCAACGTACACAACGACAAGGCACAGCTTACCGTCACCGATACCGTGAATGTGAAACTCAGTCCTACACTACAGCAAATGCTGGGTTTCGATCTACAGATGTTCGCTGGTCCCACCCAACACCATGGCGAGATGCCGATGGATATGAAGTCGGGTATGTACGGACTCTACGTCTACTCGGACGTGATGAACAACCACATCGTGGGCGATATCAACACATCTCTGTTACGGGTGGTCCCCATTAAAAAGACGTATGGCGATCAAGTCACCCACAGTTTCAACCATATAATGTACCTGCCCGTACGACAAACTGACATCAACACGATCACGGTGGATATAAGAAATGACACGGGACGACCGGTGGCATTCGAACGAGGAAAAGTGGTGCTGACACTTCATTTTCGACAAGCACGTGCTCCCCACTTTGCATAATGAAAGTACCTTATGAGTGCGATGCACGCAGCTATATGGACTATTATGCCCAACAGGCCGGGGTGGCTTTCCGGTCTTTAGCGGTGCACGCATGCAACGGGGACATGGGCTGGGGAACATACTCGGCAGCATTGTGAAAACGTTCCTGCCCTTGGTGACGCGTGGGGTGAAAGCAATCGGCAAACAAGCGGTACGCAGCGGACTGCAAGTGGCCGGTGATGTCTTGGGGGGTACGGCACCCCGACAAGCCTTGAAACGACGGGCCAAAGAAGCGGGAGGCGTCTTGGTGGCCAAAGCACAACGCACCGTAGGGAATAAAAGAGCTGCCCCACCGAGATCACGCACCAGTCGACGACCGACCCAGCGACGACGCACATCCAAGAAGACCTGGGATATCTTTTCTTAAAACATGGCCTTAATCCACGCCGAGTCCTGCCCCTCCACCAACAGTGAATTTGATTTGTGGACCGTGCCGCCCACACAAACCAGTGTCGAACAAGGATTATGGGTGGAGCATCTCCCGCTCTCCAGCATCAACGAAACCGGGCCCATCGAGTTCACCATCAGTAATGTGGATACGGCCTATGTGGATTTAGCCCATACCTACTTGTATGTGAAAGCCAAGGTGGTCAATGGAGCTGGCACCAGAATCGCTGACCAAGCAACGGTGGGCCCGACGAATCTCTGGTTGCACTCGATGTTTCAGCAGGTGGATATTTTTCTCAGCGACAAACTCATCAGTGACTCCACCAACACGTACCCCTATCGAGCCTACATCGAGACACTGTTGTCGCATGGCCGAGAGGCTAAAAAATCTCAGCTGACAACCGCTTTATTCTACAGGGACACGGCCGAGCACATGGACACGGCGGACAATGGGGGATATAACAAATGGAAGGCTTTCACTGCGAACAGTGCCTCGGTGGATATGATGGGTCGACTGCATGCAGACATGTTCATGCAAGACCGGTACCTCTTGAACAAGATCCCCATCAAAATCCGACTGATACGGGCGCCTCCCACCTTCGCCTTGATGGCCACTAACGTAGAGGGGCATGTAGCGGACTATAAGATTGTCATCCAAGACGCAGTCCTGTATGTCCGAAAAGTGAAACCGAATCCAGCCGTTCAATTGGGACACATGAAAGCCTTGGAAACAAAACCAGCCCAGTACCCTATCCGACGTGTGCAAACCAAAGTGTTCTCTGTGCCTGCTGGAAATATGGGCGCCAACAAAGAAAACCTGTTCCTGGGGGAACTACCCAAGCGATTGATCCTGGCCTGTGTGGAAAATACCAGTTTCAGCGGAGCCTACCCAGAGAATCCGTTTGACTTTAAACATTTCGGCATCAATTTTGTGGCCCTGCATGTGGATGGACAACAGGTGCCAGCCACGGCCTTAACCCCGAACTTTGGGCGGAGGAATTTCATTCGAGCCTATCAGAGCCTGTTTACAGCCACCGGTCAAATCAACCAGGACGAAGGGAATATGATCAGTCGGGAGGACTACGCGAACGGATACACGTTGTTCTGTTTCGATCTGACCCCCACCTTAGAGAACGACCATCAGCTGGCCCTGACCAAGCAAGGCAATTTACGGTTGGAAATCCACTTTGCACGAGCCCTGGCGACCACCGTCAATGTGATCTGCTACGCCGAGTTTGACAACATCATTCAAGTGGACAAGGCGCGCAACGTCCTGTGTGACTTCTCCACCTAACATGGATACAGACCAGATAACCACCGTGCTGGAGAATGACCCAGAGACACGTAGGGTCTTTCAAGGGGTGTTCGCCCGAGATGTGTTTCCATTAGACCGTATGTATCCGGCTGCTTACGTTCTCAACACGGACCCGATGGATCGACCCGGTGAACACTGGGTGGCCGTGTACTTGACAGAACAGCAGGGGGAATACTTTGACCCGTACGGTCTGCCACCCCTCCATCCCGATTTAACAGACTTCATGGATCAAGGCACAGAGACGTGGTGTTGGAACAGTCAAACGTTGCAAAGCCTGACCAGTGGCGTGTGCGGACAATATTGCTTGTTTTACCTGTACCATCGATGCCGGGGAAGACCCTTATCTACTATCGTACAGATGTTTGACGAGTACCCCCAGGCCGAGGACCGCGATGTACTCGTCTATGACTGGGCCGCCCATCATTTCAATGTACAAGCCCCGTTCTGGGCTTAAGTTAATGACAAGCCCCTTGTTCTGGGCTTCAATGTACAAGCCCCTTGTTCTGGGCTTCAATGTACAAGCCCCTTGTTCTGGGCTTCAGTTAATTACAAGCCCCTTGTTCTGGGCTTGAGTTTTCACGTGGTTGTTCTCACGTTGTTGTTGTTCACTGAATAAAAAAAAATGAGATCTCACCAAAAACCCCTGTCTTGTGTGTTTTATTCCTAATGCATCAATGCCCAATGTGGAGATTCAGTCAAACTGAAATCAGTGGTGTAGGATGGGGTCAAAATGTAACCCATCAAGTTTAGAAGGCAAGAGCACTATAGTAAAAAATAGAGAGCCAATGAAATCAGCCTACAGACCAAGTACGTGTCTTTGGTCTAGGTTTGGAGCGGGCATTTCATTGAGGTACGTGTATACGGTGAGTGAAGAGACTCGTCCAACACGTATAGATTATGACTATAAGTTCTATGAGCATAATGCATGAAAGTGGCTTTGAACACCGTATTAGTCAATCAGTGGCCTAGAATGGAGCCAAAGGTAACCCATCCATGTCCAGAAAAACATTACCCGGGTGTACAAGAACCCAGATGTAGGCGCGGACGTCAGCGAAAGCACACCGTGAATACCCCAATTCGATTGGCTGATTGTTCGATCGCTGATTGGTTCTTTTTCTCGACCGCTGATTGGCTCTTTTTCTCGACCGCTGATTGGTCCAAATGGAACTGCCCATCTTTCCCAGGTTCATCTAGAATCCCCCTTTTTTGTGCTCAAGCTCTGACTATAGCGATGCCGCAACATTGTCTCATTGGACATTGGACCGTCTGACCTGGAGGTCACCCTTTGACCTTTTGACCCGCGTCCGCGCGCGCGCGCACTGCCGGGGATGACGCGAGATGACGCGCGCGCGCGCACGCGCTGCGGGGCGCTGGGGCGGGAAAACACCCCGGCGGTTGAACATTGGAACTCTTGTGGGTTTGGAGGATGAACATACGGACGTCTAAGGGAAAAAATTGGAACTCTTCTATGTTTGAAAGTGAAAACCCGGAAGTGACGTCACAACCCACGTCACCTGCGTATATACTCCTGTAAAATAGAGCCGATTTTATTTCTTTGGAAGGGGCAAGGTCAATAGGACTTGCGCTTTTTATACTACTAAACTGTGAAGTAGATTACATCTTACATAGGCCTTAAGGCCGTGATATGCATATGAAGTATTCTGGGGCATGGTCAGTACTTTCCAATTTTCCCTTCGTCTACTACTCGCCGATTTATATTTTCAATGAATACAAGGTTGTCTTGAGAAATATATCTCAAAATATGTGTACTTCCTATTTCCCGCAGGAATTTATGGAATATCAATTCTTTCCGCAATTTACTGGCAATGGTAACGAAATTCTCCGTGTCAATTTGAGGTGGATATGAAAACGCACTGACTCACACGTGCACTGGCAACAATTCGCTACAGTGTAATGAAATGTGTTCATTTTTTAGGCGCCCATTTTCTACAACCTTTATTAATATGCACACACATATGTTTTTCTTATAGTTCATTGGCTGAACCGCGAGGGCGGGGGAAAAATATCAAACTAATTTCGTCTCGCGAGCAGCGTGTGCGGTGAACGCAAGCCAAACAGCTCAGCAGTTTTACCGGACAGGCCAATGAATGGCATGTTATTTTGACTCGATTCATACGCTCGACTCTTCAAAATGGACTTGAAGAAGACGTTATGCGGGAACTGAAATCAATTTCTTGAAACTTTTGCTCACCGTGTGCGCTGAAACAACAACAGAGCTGACAGGCAATTGAGGCCGTTAGCTCAGCTGATATCTCTCGTGTGCGCCGGATTTTATACCGAAGGAAATATCTGTGAATTTCGATTAGCATACGAATGCATGGTGATGAAGGCTTCATGGTGTGTTATACCCACCTAGGAAAAAAACAGCCACAGATATGCATCAAACACCCGGGAGTATGGGATATAGGTATACATCTGGACTAAACTCTTTTATCAGGTAAGCTAGTACTATACTTGCGTTGAATCCCATGCAGACAACCTATTCAAATTTCAATGCATTGGCAACATAGCGTCGCACGAAATATACGCACCCCTGTTGACCAGGATTTTTTTATACTCCCACAACAACAGACAATTTGAAGACAATTTTCTAGCGGGGTGTTTTCTTGAACATAATTGCTGTAATATACTCTTCTTTTTGTGGACGCTAAATATAGGGGAGAAAATGGCAACATTGTGACCAAACCATAACAGTTGACAGCTGTAAAAATAGATACCGTGGCATAAATTAGTTGTGTGTCCCAACTAATCTATTGAGAACGTTTTGTTTGATTTTTTGAGAAATATATATTGTTGTGTTCTGAAACTTATGTCACTGGTAAAATGCAATTATTATAGTATTCATTCAAAATATTAGCAAACAACATTCTGTAGAACTATCTGTTTGAAACATTTTCTGTTTTGGGTGTCATTCTCTGGGTTAAATATTGGCGTCAGCCATTGTTGATTTGGACCAGTTCAATACTCGTAGGTTTGATAGGCATTCTTTTCCATTCATGGAATTTTTACAGTTCCACAGTGTCACAAAACAACAATAATGCCATGATGTCACAATAAGACGTTACAAAGACAATTTATCAATACTGACCACAGTAGCAACGTCATAGCGTTGACCCTGACGTCACAATAGAAAATGACAACCTCCCACTCCTATGCACATATGGGAACAGTCCCCCTCAGCCTTGGCGACGTCAAAATTTAACCCAGAGAATGACACCCAAAACAGAAAATGTTTCAAACAGATAGTTCTACTGAGTGCTGTTCGGTAATATTTTAACTGAATACTATAATATTTGCATTGTACTAGTGACGTAAGTTTCAGAACACAACAATATATATTTTTCCAAAAATCGGACAAAACGTTCTCAATAGATTAGTTGGGACACACAATAGAGAGAGCATTTCAGTACACCTCAAAAAAATGAAACCTGGACGGGTATCCTTCATCTCGAGGGGACGCAAGTTCGATTCTTGCTTTCATTATGTGAGTATGTGTTGGACATGTGATCTTTAAATTTTATTATCATCAATACGCCTAAACGGTATAGTTCAACCCTACACCCAGTCCATTAGATGTCCCTTCACCTCACCTTCAATTTGATACCTCACTCGACCCTATTGGTCCACTAGGGGCTCTCCTAGCTCCAAAAAGGCTATTTTCATACCCTTTTGGCTGCCGCGCATGCGCAGAATCACCCTAATTCAACCACACACCCAGCCCATTAGATGCTCCGTCACTTTACCTTCAATTTGATACCTCACTCGACCCCATTGGTCCATTTTAAAAAAAAAATATTTTTTGGCTATCCCTAGCTCCAAAAAGGCTATTTTTTTACCCTTCGGCCACCGCGCATGCGCACAATGCCGATAGTTCAATCCCATACCCAACCCATTACATGCCCCTTCACATAAGCTTCAATTTGATACCTCACTCGACCCCATGGGTCCATTATTAAAGAAAAAATTGGGGCTATTCCATCAACCTGCCTTCACCCCTTGTCCCCCCTTCAATTTCCCCTCCCCATTTTTAATTTCAATATTTAATTGTTAAAAAAACATAGAAAATGAAAAAGATTTTTTTTGGCTCCATGATTCTTTTTTTTACATTTTATTCAATGTTAAAAAAAATTTTTTTTGGCTATTCCATTTCCCTCCCCCCCCTCCCCTTGTTCCCACTTCAATAATTTAAAAAAATGTACCAAAAATTTTTTTCTTTGGGAAAAGGATGATGGAAGTTAGTGTTAATTTTTGTGCTTTGTTGATAGAAGTTTCTACTTCCGGAAAGATGGGTTTTCTGATGGGTTAGTCCAAAAAAAGGGAGCAACAACAACAACAACAACACAGATTACAGATCAATCCTTTTATTATGCGTGAACAACATAGAAATGCATGTACTGACCTGTCTGTGGGAGGTTTCCCACAATGGCGTTCACCTTCGCGTCTTTTCGTGTACGTCCGTGTCTTTTCGTTAAAGTCCGTGTATCTTCGGTAAAGTCCGTAGGCATTGGGCAAGGAAGCTTTTTCCCGAGACCGATAGGCAGGCAGGCTGGTCAGGTCAGGTAAGTCAGATTGCAATGAATACACCCCTTTCCCTAAAAATCGACTCCTCTTATACGTTTTTCTATAATCCGCATACCCACCTCCCACCACACGACACAAAAAACAGGCCGCCATCTTGTCCCACCACCCACACGACACAAAAACAGGCCGCCATCTTGTCCCACCACCCACACGACACAAAAAACAGGCCGCCATCTTGTCCCACCACCCACACGACACAAAAAACAGGCCGCCATCTTGTCCCACCACCCACACGACACAAAAAACAGGCCGCCATCTTGTCCCACCACCCACACGACACAAAAAACAGGCCGCCATCTTGTCCCACCACCCACACGACACAAAAAACAGGCCGCCATCTTGTCCCACCACCCACACGACACTAAAAACAGGCCGCCATCTTGTCCCACCACCCACACGACACAAAAAACAGGCCGCCATCTTGTCCCACCACCCACACGACACAAAAAACAGGCCGCCATCTTGTTCCACCACCCACACGACACAAAAACAGGCCGCCATCTTGTCCCACCACCCACACACACGCATGCGCACACGCCCCATTGTGACGTCACCCCAAGTTCTGCGCATGCGCAGTGAGGCGCTACTTTATCTACTTGCGGGCTACCTACTACTGACGTGTGTTTAGTGCCGTGCAACCACATATTTCGATTGTTAAGATACTTAGCGTTATGGAATTTTTGGTAATTTTTTCCTTTCATTATTGTTCAAAATGGGTCAGTTAATAAATTGCATAACATTATTTCATCTTATTCCAACAACCTCTAAAAGTAGTCAGAGATGAACGCTTTCACGCGTTCGATAAGTGTTACAAATGTTTTCTGTGAGTGTACTGATGAATTAGTCATATAATTTACGTACTGTGTTTTTGGAGAGGAAATAATTATTTTTAGGAAACCGAACTAACTGTACAAAACAGTTCAGTGTGTTCACTTATTTAAGTTGATTTATTACACGTATATCGATACAATACCCCATGGTCATCGGAGTTGATTTTTGTAAATGAACACAAGATAATTAAATACAGACAATATTTGAAAGGTACGGTACTGAGTTTCCTCAGGGAATACAGTGTATGTTAACGTATTTATATGACTTGTACATTTGTTGTCGTTTGTCTGTGAATGGTTATTGTGGCGATGTACCATATGGTGTGACGATGTGTGGAAGCCTACAAAGTATTCGTCTGATGCTAGATTAGCGTCATCTGTTTCATCCGTGGCCTTTATGAGGAATACCTGGTCGATCCGTGACAATGCTACATAGCTTCTTCATAATATCGCGATAAACATGCACGATATCCATGCATGTTTTCTATAATTCTATTCATGTATACAGACTCACCGAACTGTACAGTGGCGAAACAACTCCATATTGTTCATTTCATTATTACAACTTGAATGACCTTGTCTGAAACGATTGGCAAACCAATCCATGTTAGTGTTTTAATAAAGACCAGCTATTTTTACAAGAGCAAAACTGTCAACATGCACTAACGGGTAATTTATATTTTTTCTGAAAAATACTGATACTTTTCATATAATATTATTATTTATTAAATAAGTATCTATGATATGAACACAATACAAGGAAATCGGCCTGCTTCATATGACCATCAAATCGGGCCAATATGAGGAAGGCGGGCCAATACGGGAAAGCCAGTCCAATACGGGAAAACAGGGCCAATATGACTTTCAACATCGCGATGTTGACGATGAATGGTTCTCGATTCGTGATCTTCTCCGAGTTATCTCAATGTATTCTCATACTTTGAACGGTTATTCAGTACCTTTTATGATAATTTTCGATAGATCTATACGTATCGGTGCGCAAACCTTGAAAAGTGCGGTGAGTCATACTGAAATAGTATAGTGACGCGAGCGTGACATTGACTTGCCAAGCACATTGCAGACGACAAAACAGTGATCCAACACTTACAACAGTGCACTGACGAACGGAGCTATGACTACAGTCATATTTTATGACAGAAGATGACGCCATATTTACAGCTAGAAGAGTTAATCACATGTGGATGGAAACGATAGAAATTAGATTTGAACGATCCCCTGGACGATGATGTTGAAATCCAGGGTCTCAATAGGTCTTCGATTCCCAAATCGGGACTGGATTTGGATCAATTCACCATATTTCAAGGTTGTATTTTGCCTCACCATTCTCATCAAATAAAATTAGTATATTACTTTCATGATATACATCGTATAATTAAAATTTCATCTGCTTCTATCTTTCCGACTCCTGTGTTCTACGTTAAAGAACCCCGTCCAAATTGCAGATGATCGGCCTATTCACCGTCCCGATTATCGTCGTCGATTATAGCGTTACTGTAGTGGTACATCGAAACCACATTCATCGTGGGAAATAAAGCTACTGTCAAGGAAGAAATATATATCCTGATTTGCGGGGGCGTCGCTGTACTAAAATATTCCTTGATACATGTATTATAATCGATGCAAAAAAGGGTTGTTGGTGAGTTATTTAATAAAAATGTCATTAATCAAGTGTTTCCATATTGGCCTGGTTATAGGCCCTCGGTCAGCCGTATTGGCCCTCGGCCTGCGGCCTCGTGCCAATACGGCAGACCTCGGACCTATAACCAGGCCAATATGGAAACACTTGGTTAATAACATAATAATATCATGCCCAGCTGCATACCAAATTGTCATTTCTGTTTCTATGTATACATGGATTGACATTATAACTAGTATTGAACATATTAAACGCATTAACGCGTTTCGTCCCTATTGGTTTTTCAAAATGGTACAATGTTTAGAAATAAAGGCGTGTTCGTATGACTGGATATTGCATTTGTTGTTGGAAATTATTTCCGGGTCTGCACAGTAAACTGGGTTTACACTGTAAATAAATCGGATGCCCCGACGTGTTATGAGAGTGTTTAAGTTTGAATACGCGTGATAGAGTTTAGAATGCTATTGTTCAAACTTTGAATGCGTGAGTAGTAGGTAGAACCCCGATCCGGGTCGGTTTTGCCGGGGGAGGTAACTCGTGCATCCACCAGGGGGCGCTGTGCCGTATGACGTCACTTCCGGTCTGGGTGAATGGAGCGTGACCTCTGTATGACGTCACTTCCGGTTTGGGTGAATGGGGCATGACTTGTGAGAATGATAGGAGATGTACTGACCTGTCTGTGGGGATGTCGTTCATCTCCGTGTCTTTTCGGTGAGAGGAGCATGTACTGGGGTTTTTCAAAGTAGTAGGGTCTACTGAAATCCGGTCATATTTTGCCGGGGGAGGTAACTCTTGCATCCACCAGGGGGCGCTGTTTCCAGGTTAAAGGTATAGGGAACTCCCCGTCATCTCCCCAAGAGTTCCGCCAGGGGAGGGAGTTCCGCCAGGGGGCGCCACCAGCTCAAGGTCACTATAGTTCCGGCAAAGGGCCCCTGGGCATGTATTCTTCCGCGGTGATGCGGTCTGGTGGTGATGCGGTCGCGGGAAAAAGCTTCCGCGGAGAAAAAGTAGTCCCCAGACTTCAAATACGCTGCATGGTCCGATTGGGTCGAGTGAGGTATCAAAGTGAAGCATTCGTGAAGGGGCATCCAGTCATGGGTGGGTGCATATAAAATTAGGATTTTTTCCCGAAATTATAAAAAGCGGAACACGGACTTTACCCCTAAAATAAGGGAAACCCCCTATGAACTCTAGCCAAAAGGGCTAATATCGGTCCCCGGGCTTATTGGGACCTGCCTATCAAGTCAATGGGGTGGGTGCGTGTAAAATTAGGATTTTTTTCCCGAAACTATAAAAAGCGGAATACGGACTTTACCCCTAAAATAGGGGAAAACACCTATCAACCCTAGCCAAAAGGGCTAATATCGGTCCCCGGGCTTATTGGGACCTGCCTATCAAGTCAATGGGGTGGGTGCATGTAAAATTAGGATTTTTTCCCGAAACTATAAAAAGCGGAACACGGACTTTACCCCTACAATAGGGGTCTGTATTATACAATATAAGGGAAAATGCCTGTATGGGGTATGGGGATGGTCAATTTTTTTCGTGGGCTTTACTATGGCTTGTGGGGTCGCGTTTTTCTCGTCTCGCCAAGAAAATGACAATGGGAAGGATCCCGGAGCGAATCGGTGAATTTTTGGGAAAAGTCACCGAGGTCTGTATATAGGCCCATAGGCTGGCCATGGGGGGTATGGGTTCAACCTGGGAAATTCACACACGTTCATTGTGATATGGGCTGTTTGGATTTGTTTTTCACGTCTCGTCATTTAGAACACGATGGGAAGGGTCCCGGAGTGAAACGGTGAAATTTTTGGAAAAAGTCACTGAGGCCTGGGTAGGCCCATAGGCCTATACTGCATGGCTATGGGTGTATAGGTCCATACGGGGTGGACGTTCTGGGATCTAGGTGGGCCACTAATGGTCCGATGGGGTCAATGTCCGATGGGGTCGAGGTATCAATGTGAAGCCTATGTGAGGGGGCATCTGATGGGGTGAGTGCGGGGTTGAAATATCGTCACTCTGCGCATGCGCAGTGGACAAAGGGTATGGAAATAGACGTGTTGGGGTCTAGGTGGGCCACTAGTGGACCGATGGGATCGAGTGAGGTATCCATGTGAAGCCTATGTGAGGGGGCTAGACTAGGGTGTCGTTTCCATTCTGCTGCGCAGGTCACGTGGGTTATGACGTCACCTCCGGGTTTCACCTCCAAACGCAGAAGAGTTCCAATTTTCCTTTAGACGTCCGGATGTTCAACCTCCGGGGGTTTTCCCGGCCCGGCCCGCCCCGGCCGCAGCGCGCGCGCGCGGGGGTTATCTGATGCCGCAGCGCGCGCGAGTGATCCGGAAGTGCGTGGGTGAATCCGCAGCGCGCGCGCGTATGAAGACCCTCATACATACCCCAATGCAGGCGCAGACGTGATGTGCCCGGATGATAGACACGGACGTCGCTGAGAAAAACACATACAACACGTCACATACAGTCGCCCCCCTCAAGACCCTCATATATACCCGAAAAGATACGGACGTTACCGAAAAGACACGGACTTTACCGAAAAGACACGGACTTTACCGAAAAGACACGGAAGTACCCGAAAAGACACGAAGGTGAACGACATTGTGGAAAAACCCCACAGACAGGTTAGTACATGCATTCCTATGATGTTCACAGGTTACGCCCATTCACGAAGGGCCGTCACAGGGCGTAGTAGAAAAAAGCGCATTTCTAACCTTATTGACCTTATGGCGCAAGCGAGTATAACAAGTGCCCATGACTCACACGGTGTATAAAACCCTACCCAACAGGTACACTATAAAGGCACCTCTCTAACCGTTCGCTTTTCATTCCCCACCATGGCAGCGAGCGAAACAGAGCTTGCGTTATTCCAACTGACGTCCGACGTCTACCTCATCGTCAATGACGATCACCTGGAGCTGGTCCAAGACGCACCGCAGAAGGTGAAGATTTTGTTATCGCTATCAGGCTGGACTCTATTGACACGATTGTTACAGGAAAAAGACCCCGAAAGGGATTTCATGCACGTGGAAGTCGGCGTGCACATACGCACTGCTGGAGAGGATTCCCTTTTTCCCCGGTTGGAACAGAGTGGAGGTACCTATATCACACTCTGTCCACCCTTATGGATGGCACTGAAAGATGTACTCCCCGAGGTGGATGACTTACTACACCCCGAGGTGAAAGAAGGGACTGTGGCTACCCGGAGGCTTACACCTGGCTGCACCCTATTGTTGTACCCCAAACGAGTGGACCTCATCGATAGCGGACTTAGGTGTTGGTGTACGCCTGAACCCAAAGCGCACGTCTCTTTGTCACCGGAAGGATGGATTACCTTGAAACGGGTGTTGTTGGGTGACCTGCACGGTGATAGCATTCACCTGTGTGACGACGTCTACATTTTCTGCGGTCCCTTTTTCGCTCGACTCCTCTGTCTGAACGACGGTGGTTTTACCCTGGACCCCGATCTATGGACGGCTTTGGAACAAGTAGTCCCCATTGTCGATAAGGTACTATCTCTATAGGAGCCACATAACCAATCAGAATAGTACGTATCACGGACTACACCCGTAGAGCTACATCTAGGCGCGCATGTGTGACATGGTCTATAAAACACGTCCCTCTGGATCCCACACCTTCATTTCTACGGTTGCAGAGCCATGACGGAGATCCAGCCCTATGCGACTCGCATTTTACAGCATGCCACCGTGGTTAATTCACTCACGGGTTACCGAGCAGTGGTCCGGTCCATGTTTGCAGATGGCGACGACAACGAGGGGCGACGCCAGATCCTGAACGAGTTCACAGAAGCGGTCCTCGACAGAGTGCACTCGATGGAGAGGTGTGCCATCACTCACCACTACTGGACTATGCCAGCCATCCTTGATGCTCGGGCTATGGACCACGAGCGCTCACGCCGGAACCAGCGACGGCTGGTTGGCCTCACAATAGTCTGTGCCCTATTGATCCTGGGGCTGTGGCATTGACAGTGGGACCTCACCATAAATACGAGGGTCAGACAGTGTGTGTGTCATTCACCGTTCGTCATTGGATCAAGCATGTCACCAGTCCTACGAGCCATCCTTCCCCTTACATCCCGGATGGGGTTACACGTCGAAGATAAAGTCACCCTCGTGGAAGACCGTCGAGATGTTTGCTGGTCGCGCGCTGAGACCGTATCGAATACGGTTACGCTACACCGTGACGGCTGGACCAAATTTAAACGGGTGTTGAGCGGCGAGCTCGACGGACACTTCATCCACATAGACAATGCCATCTACGTACACCGTGGGCCCTTCTTCCCACGCCTGGGCCGCTACCAAGACCCTACGCGAGGCTTCACCCTAGACCCCGATCTGTGGACAGCCTTCGAGAAAGTGGTCCCTATCGTGGACCAGCTGTTTACACCGGACGAGCGGTCATCAGACGAGTTGGAGTGGGCTCGTGCCCTGAGAGAAGCAGCGGCAGAACCCAATGAACAAATGTCTAGCCATGAACCAGACGACGATGCCATTGATTACCCGGCTAGACTTTGACCACCCGATCCTTTGATCTCACGGGGTTCTCCCTATAAATACGAGAGACAGTCAAATCTGGTACCATTCACGTACTGACCATGACGGAGCATATAATACTGGCGTATCTCAGCTTGACCCCCGAGGTTTTCCTGCACGTGTATGCGGATCAGGTCGATATCATGGAGGAGGTGGGAGACATCTGTGATGCGGACCCTACACAACCGTGCCTGGCCCACATTCGTCTGTCCCGAGAGGGCTGGACCAAATTCAAACGGGTGTTGTCTGGTGAACTGGACGGCGACCTCATCCACTTGTGTCACGATGTGTACATCCGACGCGGCCCTTTCTTTGCTCAATTGGCTCGGCTAGATGGGAGTACAGTGCATTTTACCCTTCACCCTGATCTATGGTCTGCAATGGAAGATGCCGTAGTAGATGTGGATCAAGTGCTTATCACGCGGTCATCAGACGAGTTGGACTGGTCATTTACCATGGACACTGTGGAAGCCAACGAAGAAAATCAGAAAGAAACTCCGGCCCAAGATATACCCGTTATAAATAAAAGATAGAGCCAGGGTCCATCATCATTTGTCACCATGAAGCGCTGGGAGAAGGTGGTGGATAACTTATACTACAGTCCCGACAGTCCGGCGGCCTATAGTGCATTGTCGGCTCTCTATCGAGCGGCCAAACCCCAGGGGATACAACGTACCCAAGTCCGAGATTGGTTAAGAAAAAAAGACACCTATACCTTACATCGATCTGTCCGTCGCGATAGGAATCGGTATATCTTGACGTGCATCGATATCCTAATGAAGTATGCGTGGGTGGTACCCATCCGAACGAAAACGGGGGCGAATCTCGTTCAAAGACATCTTCAAGACCGGGCGCAAACCTTTCTATTTGCAAACCGACGAAGGCACGGAATTCCTCAACAGACCGTTCCAACAGTTTCTGAAAGCCCAGAAGGTGTTTTTCTTCCATACGTACAACGAGACCAAGGCTTCCGTGGTGGAAAGGTTCAACAGGACATTCAAAGGCCGCATGTATAAATATTTCACCTATAAGAATACAAGGCGGTACATCGATGTTCTCCGAAACTTGTGAGTGGTTACAATCGAGTATAGAGAGAGCCCCCATTACCGTGACCCAACGCAATGAAGCCCAAGTCCGGCGTGTCTTGTACCCCAGGCAATCGCAGCGAACGACGAAGGCGGTGTGCAAGGTCGGGGACCCTGTACGGATCAGTAAAGTCAAGGGCAAGTTCGACAAAAGTTACTTGCCCAACTGGAGCGATGAGCACTTCCTGACTAAACGGCGCCTACCCCGACAACAGCGAGTCTATGAACT
>JAVTVY010039302.1:0-15986 GCA_036873755.1 Hanleya hanleyi | reverse complement strand
AAAGCACGGAAAACTTACAGAATACAATAACTGTCTACCTTCACTTATTGGGAAAACAATGAAGAGCCTGTCTGTACTATATACCCATGATATTAAACGCACCTGTTATACTGTTCAAAAGAAATACCAAATGTCTTACATGAGTATTGTGCTATATTCATGTCCACTATATGGTCGCTAAACATTATCTGAAATATAACACTGAGAGGCATAACTATTCTTATTTTTCTATGGGTTCAATTCGAAGTGTCTAAGTGGTGAAATGTCCATCCTATCCATGTTATTTCGGGCTGAATTGGCAAGTAAAGGATCCAAGTAGTTGCACTACTCTTTTGAGAACACAGTAGACTGAACATATATTACATGCCAATGCTCCGATTACGTTGTATCACGTAACACGATGAACGTGGCAGTTTGAAATGAATGTAAAGTAAACAAAATGGGAACTTGTCAATATTCGAGATACAAGTTGACTGGTAGATCTGAAGATAAGGGTGCGAGGAGTGATCAATGTACATCTGCCTTCAAAATATATACCAGTGTGAGCTGATACGGAAGGAGTGGAATACCACTGATTGCAACTCTCAACTCCACAAATCATCACATTCGTGTGGTTGAAAGGAAACAAAGTTATTTTCAGTGCTTTTATAATGGCGTGGACAAGAATGCTCCCAAAACTATGCAATTACATCCTGCCCACAAAAAGCAATGACACTCAGAGTTATTCATGGGAATATAATTCATGTGTTTGTGATAGATTGTCACAGTCCAGGATTAATAATCATGAACATGATTCAGGTTTTATACGCTACAAACACACAGTGCTACAAACTCACAGTGAGTAAGACGCCATAACAAATATGAACAGAAATGAGGCGTAGATAGTGTGTATATGAAATATGTATGTACTTGTACATCAAATGTCGGTTTAGTTGTGAGATAACAACCATGCAACCAAGCAATATATCCTCTACCATAATTGCCTCTGTGGTTGAAAAGATGAGGTGGTATATGGGGTGGTTTGTCTTGTTTACTACCGGGACTTAAAATAACAATTCACAATAACCGTCTATTTCAACAAAATTTGGCAGACACATTGCGGGACAAAGTGCGCAATAATTTTTTGAAGATTCAGGTAAACAACAGTCCAGTGGCTAAATAGGGTAATTACACAAGAAAAATGAAAATAATATGATAGGAGCCGTCTATTTCAACGAAATTTGGAACACCTCTCCCCAATGTATAATCAACAAAATTACGAAATTTATCGAAATGAGCATTAAGACGATCAAAAAAATTAAAAATGTTTGTACCTGGTACCCAACAATGATGTGTCATCGATGTGATTGTGAGGCGATTTGAAAAACAAAATAATTGTTCGGTCATCACGTGACTCGTCGAATGGCCGTTCCAATGAGAATACGTGTCCGTTCATTATATCGTAATTGTTGCGAATTTAACGAAAACCAGTGGCGGAGTGCAGTGGGCGAAAGGTGGTGTAATATATGGCAATGAACTTTTTTCTAAATACGGAAAGGACTCTCATAATATTAATACCTCCAAACCAACATTACTGTGACAAACCCACTTCAGCCATTTTTTTGTTGTAACTGTGCGTGTGTGTGTTCTTGATAGTTATAGACACCGAATAACTGCAAGACATCAAACAACGACTACGCTTGGAAAAGCAAAATCTGAAGAGTATGTACCGGCCTAGAATTTTGAAAATTGGCTAAAGATAAATTTAACATATGCTTGATAAAATAAATTCAGCATGATTGGATGGTATAATGGGCTACAATGAAACGCGTCCCCGTCACCCCTTCCCACCTCGCCTCCTCACCCCTCTCTAATTCTCCTACTTTTGCCACTGGGCAGAAAGAACGTCTTCCCCCTCCGCCAATTTATAAACGTCGTAAATATTCAGTAGGCCATGCCGTACTCCACCTCAGGTTTGCGCTGCTATTTCAAGTTAAATGAAATAATTTCGTCTTAGCACAGCTTTACTCAGCAAATGAGATACAATCCAGACCGTATCTGTACTTACGAACCCTTCTTGCTGATTTCCACTCATAGTTGGTGATTAGCAGCAGATATGGATAGTTAAACCCCGCTGTCGTCTGCGCGTCACCGATAATACGGATAAGAGACACACCCATCCTGCCTCACGAACATTAATCTCTACCACTGCCTCGGGCCTTGACATCAAATATCAACCGCCGAGATATAATCGGTCATTTCTTTATTTGTCACCACTAGCGGAAACACATTTGGGGCATCTAAACGCTGATTTTACAAACGTCACCAGTATAATCAGTTGAAGGGAACGATAACACTGGTGACATTAAGGAAAATCAGCAGTATGGGTTAGTGCCAAAACGGAACGCACAATACCGCTAGTGGTGACATTTTCTTGAAATCATCGATTGCGTCGAAACAAGATCAGTAGGAAAAGGGACCAAGTTACTGGTGATTTTTTGGCACTTTGTCACCACAGCTTGTTCACAGTGTGGGGTCTGTGCGTATTTGGGGGTGTCATACAAATTGAGGGATGCTATTTCGACAACCGTTCATATTTTCACGGGGCGATTTAGACCCGTAGGGACTAATGGTCCTGTCTTATAGTCAGAAAAAAAATGAGCACCGGCTTTGTGTCTTGCTAACACTGCAAAAGATAGAGTTCTTACACGACAAGAAAGAGGTCTGAAATTTCCTTCTTTAGAGTGTCCAGGTTTCTGTGTTTTCAATGTTCGCGTATAGTTGCAGGTCTGATATGTTTAAGTTACATTTCCATTTATCTAATTTTATGCGTGTTTTCGTTCATTTTCCAGTGGCACTACTTTCGTGCTCAAAATATGTCGTCTGCTAAACCACAGATTTTGAGAGGCGCATGTTGAGTGATTTTGTGGGACTAACTCATTCTCATTAGAAAGTGTGTTTGGGCAGTAATTTAGTATTAAATAATACCAGTATAAGTGTAATTCATTGTAGAAACAATGGGATATTTCACTTTGCCTGTATTCATTTACATTTTCATGAAATATGTGTGTTGAGTTACAGTTTGGAATTTTCACCATTTAAGCTTACCCCTCAAGACCCTCTGCATTATTTTTTTATGGTAAGTTTCTAAAATCCAGTGGTGGTCAAATCATTTACGTAATAATTTCCCTGTATTCAGAAATGTTTTCTTTCCATTCTGCTTCTGAAATATTCATGGAATGTTACAAGCATTTCCCCCTGATCTACAGAAAGAGCGCTGCATATCACAGAGACGCTGTGTTTGAAAATGTAAGGTGACAGGGGAGATAACCAAATAGAACTGTAATATACTAGGGGTGTACTGCAGGAGGAGGTACATGTATATAATATGATGCCATGAGAGGATGCATCCCAGCATAGCTCCAGTCCATCTAACCATGAGGATTTTACATTGTATCTCAATACTCATTTTTACCCCTCGGCCAATTTTGGCCATAAATAGCAAGACGTCCAATTCAACAAGAAAATCATCAATCTGAAATGCTGTTTTCCTCTACCAAGCAGATATATGAAAGATGGCGAAAAGAAAACCAACAGAAATGTCGAACAAATGGTGATTCAGTGGAGGAACCGAAGGCTGCTTCATACGAGCGTTTTTACCCCACAGCCCGATTGGGTTCAGGGGTATTGTTGTCGCCCCATCTGTCCGTCTGTCCGACCGTCCATCCTCTTTCCGTCATAACGACTGAAGGCCGATGAAACTTCTGTCCATTGTAGCATGTAATATGTGCCTTTTGTACGTATCATGTGTCAGTTCATCGTGTTTTTTTTATCTGTCCACTTTGCTGTCCATCTGTATCATGGTTTAATTCCAACCTTATCTATTATGGGCCTTCTTATAGTAAGTTTCTAAAATCCAGTGATGGTCAAATTATTTACATAATAATTTTTCTTTTCATTCTACTTCCAAAATATTCATGGAATGTTTGGAATGTATGGAATATAAATAGGAGTATGGTATCCATTTGTGGCACTATTTTCTTTACTGAGGGTCACCAGTGGACTAAGTTTACGGAATACAGAGGCTTTATTTCTGAGTGATACACTGAATACAGCCAAAATTACTTGCTATAACTTCTGAATAAGTATATGAAACAACTTTAAGAAGTATAATGTGTGCATGAAATGAATCTATCCAACTTGGTAACAAAAGTAAATTGTATTTTATCAACAAAAAGATGTGTCCTCGCCCTCAGTTAAGCGAAAACTATTTTTTTTAAATATGCGAACAGTTCAGCATTCTTTTTGGAATCTACACAAAAGCCCCAGCGAACAAAAAACCCTCGGACAAAAGTTCCAGTGGACAGAAGCCTCATCCGACATTCAGTTTCAGACCAGGGCAATAACATCACAACGTTACAGACTTTTCCTCACGGCTATGTGGATACATTTTTATACCCCCATTACGTGGTATGTGGTATACTGGATTCCGCGTGTTGTTCTTGTGTCAATCCATCCATCTCTCCGTCCATCTGAAATTCATTGTCGGGCAATAACTTGAGAACCACTTTTCGAACACAGTAAAAAATAATAACCTAGATAAGAAATATGTCACATTCTAGATAATTTTCTTGAAATTTCTTGATTTTTCTTAATACTCAATGAGAAACAAGGTTATATATGCAATGGATATTTTTATTTCACATGCATCATTGCTTTACATTTCATTTCACAAACTTCCTCTAAAATCCATGGTAGTGTGACTAACGTCACAGGACCTAAAAAGTAGGGTTTGATATGATTTAAGTGTGTACTCGAGAGATGACTTGGGGGCCCTATATGCTACCGTGAGAGAATTTATTTATACAGCAGTCTCTAATTGACAGTGGGTACTATTAACTTTCCCAGATGACACCGCTGGTGAGTCATTAGCGTAGCAACTATTATCGCCCTCAGTTCCTATTACCCTGGACACTTATCAGCCCAGCAGTACAGCACGAGGTCACCCATCCAAGTCTTGACTGGGCTCAAAGTCTCGTATCAGGGAACCTTCAAAAGTCACAGTGAAACATACAGCCAAGTGTTCCCGATGGGCATGACAGTGCACTCGCTGAGCCATCAATAAGTAATAAAAAAAACAATTATAAATCAAATTTTCATCAGAATTCGGTCAGCTCAGAACTTGCTGGTAACAATGCCCTAATGCACGTTCATGCCAAAAATCGAGGTTCTAATGTCAACGGTTCTCCTTATTTTGCCGACGGAGGGATTCGGATGGACTCACTCACTCACTCGTTCACTCACTCACTCATTATCGGACAATTTGCAAATGAAAGCCTACTTCGTACGAATATTTCTTGTCACAAATCACTACTATTCAACCAATGTACATGTATATGCTCAGTTGCAAAATTGGACACAACAAGTTGCACTGTTGTGGGACAATCATGAGGATTTGAATAAATAGGTCCGGGAAATGTGCCTCTCCAATTTTGAAGGTAAAATATGAACAAAATAGCATTTCTTTTCTAAATGGCGCTTAAATTGATATATAGGTACATATGTTAACACATTTTGCCATTGATAGGATTTATAGTTAACTTGTTCGAAAGTGTTGAAATGACAATTTGAAAAAAACAACAGACCGCTTTCTATCTTCTGAAGTAGATAGGCAACAATTTCGTCAAAGCACGTAAACCAATGTGAAAATATACCAATTTAAGCGCCATTTAGAAAAAAATGCTATTTTGTTCATATTTTCTGAGTTATTCAAGAAAAACGACTTTTTTTACCTCCAAAATTGGAGAGGTACATTTCCCCGACCTGATAAAACCCTATTGTGCAACTTTGCGATAAATTAGGTCAGTGAAGTCAAATTCTGAAGGTACATACATCATACCCTGCCAGATGACAGTGCTGAACACATGGTGGTCTAACAGATCGTCAACTTTACATAGCACTCGACCTTCTGGTAGATCTGGCTCCGTGACACAGTAAGAAAGAACCGTTTCATCATAATACATTGTGACATACATTTGTAATTCAAAATAGATATCCCTCATGTCAACAATATAAATCTTGACCAGCTTTCCAAATTCAGGAAGTATACCATCCTTGTCCACATCTTTTACAAGAATTGATAGGCCAGAAATATAATGTGTACCAAGGCAAGCTACATGGCCAGAGACATACACCTTATTCCGTCTGTCCAACACTCCATAAAATGATTCGATTTTATCGAAGAAGTAGTTCTCCTGTTCCCGTCTTAGCCGAGAGATGGACCTGGAATTATTGCAGTAGCAAATGATGGATGCATTCCATCACCTATCAGTGAATCCATAGCCTCGATATTGGAAATCTTCTCACTCACAGTTTGGGGAACATTTATGAAGTTGTTTTTCTTTCTAGCAATTGATTTAGGAAGTTTATTCTTACCCTCAAATCTCATACATGAATATCCACTTGTCGGTCCATGATACTTTATACAGGTAGGTAAGTGTAACAGATAATGATGTTTCGGTATAATGTTAGAATTCGGGAAATTGTCTTTGAACAATACAAGGTGATTCTTTATAATTTCTCTCAAATTGCTGAGTGAACCCAGAGTAAACACAGGTGCCATCAATAACTTAGTCATTTCAACTAGTGAATTCATGAACACATACTTGGAATCACTCTCTTCCACTCCAAGACTCAAAAGTAGAAACAGAATGATTTTTATCAACATGTTTGGGATGAATTTTGCTTCAACTTACATTTTTTGCTTCAAATTTTTGCTTCAACCAGAATTCATTGTGTTTGTACTAATGGTTGATGGCCGATTTCTCGTTTCCTGATACCCATACTGGAAATTTTCAACAGCATAATTGAACTGCCGTAATGTAAATTCGCCACTGTCAATGTAATACAGTAATGTTTCCTTGATTTCATATTGAGCGACACCTTCAAAGATAATGTGCATTATGTCTTGAGGAAGACACGCAGACACTGCGTTTTCAGTGTCATTGCAATTCGAAATGTTGTCTGCCAAAGTGCGCCTCTTGAATCCAGTTTCATGAAATACAGTTTGCATTGTTTCTGCTGTGCATCTACATGTACACATTTGGTACTTTTTAATGCACCCCCTATACCTCTTTAAACCCGCCAGCAATGTGACTAGCTGGTGTGTCACCAAGAACACAGTACACTCCACCCGATAATACAACTGATTTTTTGTAATATATTAAAAGAATAACCATTTGCAAGTATCTTCATGTCGGTCACAAAAGGACTCAAAATGGCATCAATACCGTACTTGTCTAAAACCGGTTTTAAAGCTATGGCTACAAGTCGTATATTGCACAGTTTTGATCTATAGGCTTTCGGTATATTTGCCAGTGAGTAGTAAAAACAACATAATTTTCTTGCTTTTGAGCTGAGGGGGCAGCAGATTTCATTGTCGTCATAATATAGCAAAATAGTAAGTGAACTCCTATTTCTAAGGATAGGATGTTGTTTGAGCCATTCACCATCACAAATATCTGCAATATAATCATTACATGTCGAGTGCTCGGGTGTGTTGAATATCATTTTAAAGATCTTCTCATTCTGCATGTATTGCTCTAGACTTTCCAAAATTGGCATATAATAGAAAGTATCTGAGACCTGGGTGACTCTCTGTTTGAACCCGTATATCCTTTGTTTGATGCTACTGCTAAGGACTGTCTGCCTAGGAATGACACGTATGTCGTCTTCATCTTTTTGTCCTGAAGATATCGATTCTCAACGTCACTGAATATTGTTTCAAGCGAAGTACTGTTTACCACTTTGGATACACTCTCAAAAACAGCTTCATCAACTCCCTCCTCTTTCATTCGATGAAGGATCTGCTTCTTCAATACTTCCGTTGAGTGGTTAAACAATACTTCGACATCCGGAGATCAATAATGAAATTGTTTCCTGTAAATATAGAGATAAATTAGGAGGGAGAAGCAAGAATGAGTGAGTGAATTCGCGTTTAACGTCATTTTCAACAATATTTCAGCTATATCACGACGGTAGTTGCCTCCTACGACAAGTTTAGGGATGCTGGGTTCTATTCTGGTAGAGGGGAAAAGTAAAAGACAGGGTACTAGAGCTGAAAGAGATCAGGAGAGAGAAAAGGTGATAAAAGAGAGAAAAGCACATGAAAGGCATTAGAGATATCAGAAAGGGAAAGACGAATGATGGGAAGCTGCACCGGAAACATTAAGACATTATTATGGAACCATGAGCATTTTAAATACAGTAACAATAAAAGCAGGCAGGAAAACATCAAATTTGAACAGGATGCATGGGAATGAGAAGCTTTGGTAATTGCAGTTTTCAACAAAAAGCCTGAAATCAATGTTTCCGCTGATGATTCTCAGTGACTGAATTGATTTACCTGTGATAAATGATGCCTGTGCTTTATCTGAAGTACATGCTCAGAAGCGGGCATTTGTAGCTGCTCTTGTGCGGCACAAAGAGCATTTCGGCGGTCGACAGCTGGATCTCTCATATCTACAGTTTGGTGGTACATCTGGGGTTGTGTCACAATTTTCAGAGGATGGGGAATTTACTTCATTGTGTTCATTGATGGTATCGGAACAGCCAAGCATCATGGGTAACCCCACCATCTGTGTTCTTTGACTTTTATCACGATCCTCATAAAAATGAGCATGACGCCGCTTCACGTGTTTGTAGAAAGTCGGATCTGTTTTGAAACTGTTGGGACAGTCATCTAGTCCACATACAGCGGAAAAATTTGATCCGCTGTGGGCATAGTGGATGTGTGTCATCAACTCCTTCAGCGTAAGCGACAGAAAAAGCAAACATATTGCACATCTCCATGTCCACTGTGCCATATCATACACCTGCAAAAATATGAACATTTGTTATGTCATTGAACACATAAATATACCTTAATGAATATTACAATGAGACTGATATTTTTTATGAACAAGAGAAAGTTTAGAAAGTTTGTTTTAATGAGGGCTACCGTACTCAACAGCAACTAATAAATTAGCTCCATTTCTCCAGTAAAATTTCAAAAGGAAAAATTTCTTGAAAAAAGAATATGAGAGATCACAAGTTTATTTAATACGAAAATATTTCTTAAGCCAAGAAAAATGTTCTTAACGCGCGTGTTCAGAGACACGTGACATTGTGAAAAACCCGGATGTTCCTAGGTCAAACAGATGCAACAAGATGGAATCAAGAAAACTCGGCTGAACGTGATTTAATCGCGATCCAATCAATGTCGCCAGTTGAGCTGCAGAACCAACTAGCACGTGAATTTGACAACGAAACATCCAGGTTCTTTATGAGTAAGTATTTCGTTTGTTAATAAACAACTGGTGATTATTTTCTGGATTGAACTGCAGACCTACTGAGGAAGGTTGTTGTCATGTTGGTGGGGTTAGTGTACCATTACTGAATACTCCAATCTAGTGTTTTACCAACCACCTCGCTGGGGGTCTAATAACACCCCAGCCACCAGTCAGATTTTTGGACCGGATTCGGGGCCTTCGCGCACATCGCCGGAAGTGACATCATATATAGTAAAATAGATGTTTAACGAAAATTTTGATTACTTTTCAAGTCTGCATAATACCTCCGTTGACCTAGCGTTAAAAAGAATTATCTGGAGATAATTTTCCCTGTTTATCTGGACAGAGCCTATGAAAAGTAGTTCGCTCATGTGCAACACTAAAGGAGTCGTTTGGTCGGATTCAAACTGAACCGTGCGTTGGTTGGTCTCCCCTATACGTCATAGCAACGTAGTAAAGGTCAACTTCCGCTATTGGAGGCAGGGATGTTATTGGAGCCTGCGAAATGGAGCATGCGCTGTGGGGAGGTTGGTGTTTTACTCGTAAAATAATAGTTTCCTTCGTCTAGAGGGTCAAAATCATTTCTAAAATATTTCCATATTTATTCATGGTCTTACCTTAGCTTTGATTCTCTTGTTCCTCAGTTTTACGTTTCTACATTGCCGCTTCCATGCTGATTCAATTCCCGCTCATTCCCCCGAGTGCGCCATCTTGTGTCGTAACACGGGGAATAACTCGCTGGGTTCAGGAACCAGGGTGAGAAAAAAAGTCAAGATCCTACTAAACTAGGGGGGACAACTCTTTCGGTAATATAAGTAAAAAAATATTGAATGAAGAGTTTGCTCGTTTACAACCATTTTGTCACCCTTCGTGCCGTGCATTTGACAGCGTGCGTAACCCACACACCCATTCATGATTGAATGATAGTGCCAAAACTTGTTTTACAAATGGATGGAGCAATTTGGTGACTGAGCTATTACTAATAGTTAGTCACATTAACCAAGTTTCGACAACAACGACAACAACATGCATGCATACACAACTCTTGAAGATGACCCTTTTCTTAATTAAGTCGAACTGAATTTGCAAATGGCATTGAAACTCACAAAATATGTTAAAATCCCCATTTCCAATTGACTTTTACTCGCAACTGGCAATTCTGGTGTAAAACTTTAGCAATCTGCTGAATTGAAAATAACTCGTGATTATCTTGCGATATAGGTTTCCGAGCTTTCCTAAAATTTTGCAAGGAAATGAGGCCCTCTCCCTTCTTGAAAATTGTACTGACCCTAAATCACATTATCGGTGGTAATTTCTCAGCAAAGCTACTGTAAACTGGGTAACGAATTTCATTGGGGGCCGGTTTGTGGACATGTATGCATTGTTCTTGTATTTGGGAAATATTGTATGCTTATTTTATTTAAGACAAGAAAGTTCCTCTACTTAAAATCGAGTTTTGTTAAATTTATAGCGGCTGGATTGGATGGTGCTACCTTTTGAAGCTTGAAGGGGATGATTTGGTCGAACTAATACCAGGAGCAGAACATTTCTTGCTGCGTCGACGAATATATACTTACATTAATGTCTAATATGTTTTTCTTCAACTTTTCAAAATAAATAAAATATATATGGTAAATTAATGAGATTATTTGGTTTAATTCTCCATATCTATATTCCTAATTTCCTATATGGTTGACATTTTATTAACATGCATACTAGCATCAACGTGTATTTGCCATATATACATTTTCTTGGTGTAAGACTTTATGCTTCAAGCTTGCTGAGCAGTAATACTCATTTATTACAGATTTGTTCATTGTGTGGACTTTATTAATTTTCATTATTACCATTTTTCTGTTTTCGATTTTTAGGAAAACAATTTAGAATCTGACGCTGCTGTAAATGCCGAAGTTGAAACCAATGTTGGCTCTCCAATCCTTCAACTATCAAGAGTGGATTTTCACTTATACAGTGATACGGAGCTGATCAGGGCGAATCGGTCAAATCAAATAGACAGAGATGTCTATGACAAGGTTGTCAGGGCGGTTGTATCGAATATGATAACAGCGTGTCAGCAATCGAAACCCCCAAGATATCCCTCCAACGTAGAGTTGGAGAAGATGGCAACAACTATATGTGCCGTAGATTTCCCGTGTTGTGTGACGACACCGATCTGAACTCACAGAAGCCATGGGTAAGAATCTGTCAGTCACCATGAATTAACCATAGGAATTTCCTCCTGTAGTACATGTATGTTTTAGTGTTTATTATTATAAGTAAGCTTATTGTTGAAATGCATGTAAATCAACTACACTCATGTTCATATATTCGCTGTTCTGTAAGTTTGGTCAACAAGTATTGTTTTAGAAAAAAAGAACTGGTCGAGTACTGGAATAATAAATCAAACCATTTATTCAGTTCTTTTACAAGCCTGAATATGAATGCCTGACAAACTGACCTGTCACCCCTATTACTGGAGATGGTATAAACCATGAATTTAAGCTACTATATATATCCAACTTGAGATGGACAGGTCCATCTGGTATTACAGGGGTTTAAATGTGACACAGGCTCTTAAAATCAGGCCTGTTATTAGTATTTCTTAAAATGATCGCAAACCCCCAAGTAAAGTTTCCATCAAATGAAAGACCATTGCAAACAGTGTGGAAAAATATTTATTGTATTTTTTACGATTTTATTACATAGAGTAACTGCAAATAAAGCATGGTATTCTATGGCGGTTTGTTGCAACGATATTTAGGTCCAGTGACGTCACACTGCCTTAATACATATATTTCAAACTGTGTATGCACTTTCCAATGCTTGATTCAAGCTTAAGGTGTGTATACGTTGAGTTTCAACACAGACTCATTGTTCCAGTGTGCATGTTTCACCAAAATCGGTGAGATGGTAACTCATATAAAGTGTCAAGTCAATTTGAATCTTGCATTTAATTTCCCCGATTTTGGTGAAACAGTTAGGCTGTGTTGAAACTCAAAGTATACACACCTTAAGCTTGAATCAAGCATTGAAAAGTGCATACACAGTTTGAAATATATTTATTAAGGCAGTGTGACGTCACTGGACCTAAATATTATTGCAACAGACCACCATAGAATACCATGTTTTATATGCAGTTTACTCGTAAAAAATTACAATAAATATTTTCCCACACTGTTTGCAATGGCCTTTCATTTGATGGAAACTTTACCTGAGGGTTTACGATCACTTTAAATGATTTGCTGGAAATAATGGCAAGTCACTAGCCACAACGTTTTATCCTCAGCTCAAGTTGCATTGAAAATTTATCGTAGAAATGGAACATACATGTAAAATGATAATGGAAATTGACATATTTTAGAAATACAAATCCAGACTTCCATAGTTGATTGTACATTTCTCATGTTCAGAAATGAACCTTTGGTATGTGATACATGTTAACATTTACAGCTCGGATTTCTGCACAAAATGAAGCGGCGATTGACCAACCGGAAGCCCGTGGTAAAACCCCAAGGACCCAATCCTAAAAAAGCAAGGAAAAGCGAGACGTCGACGAATGTGGAGTCTGAGACTGCTCAAACTCAAAGAAGCCGGGTTAATCAAGCTGAACAAGCTAATAACGGTAATCAAGAAAATGATGGTGATGGGCCTAACAGTCAAGTTGAGCACAGTATTAATCCAGAAAATGATGATGAGCCTATTGGTCAAGATCAAGGGGAAGCTGGATCTGCCGGTGAAGAGAGGGCCACTTCGCCACTGCAAGTGTCTTCAGAGAAGAACCAATTGTTCAAAATGAAGGTATATGTCGTACTGGTGTAAAATTGTCTTGGTGACTAGTCTTTCATGTTAAATGCCGTCATTTACATCTGACGACAATACAGCTCACCAATCTCCAATGTACGAGTTGTCACAGCGGAACAGCTCACCAATTACCAGTATACGAGTTGTCAGAGCATTTCCATCATAGCTCTCTAGATTTGTATCTAATACCGCTTATGCCGGTGCTAGGGGCCGTGTGATCATACCATCCAAGTTGCCACATGAACAGGTACAATAAAAGCGTATCTGAGATACAACACATATCACGAATCGTTAGATCCTTGGTATGTGCTTTAGAATAGGTTAACCAGAAGACTATTCTGTGAAGTAATGTAACACAGTCAGTCTGTCGGCACCTCTTCTCACTTCCCTTATATGTGTTGTAACCTGTCCAGTTTTGCAGTTGATAAATTGTTTCGCTCGCATTTTCAAAGCTTTACACATGTTTACAAAGCATTCATAAAAGCATTTCGCTCACATTCAAAAAGCTTTCTGATTTGTTGAAAACCGAACAGCTAACATCTTCACCACTCCTGTAGGTTTTGACAGTTGAAAATGTGTTTCATTGACAATTAATTATCTGACATTACATTGTATGAAGGGTCAATCATTATATATGACATCCGGTCAAAGCCACTTCAAATACTGAGAGATGATCATTTTAGAAGATTCACGTTGAACAAAGAAAGCATAGAGCACGACACAGACCTGAAGTACCAGTGAGGAGTTAGGTCGCGGACTTCTTTTTCGACTTTAACCTTTTTGGAAAAAAATGAAATTAATGTTGTTTTTCAAACTTCATAATTTTTTAGAACAAAAACATAAAATTCTCCTTTTGCCAAAGTTTATTCTAATGTGATTTTTTTCAGCAAAGTTGATGGGACAACATTATAACTTACTTAAAAAGAAAATGAACGATAAACAACCGAACATGAAAGTCATGAGACAGCTTCTGGACCTTGAATTCCATGGAAGGAAAAGGTTCATAGCCTCGTTACCGGATGGAAAATCGAAAGTTTCAACAGTGTTACAGGCATACCCATTTTTTTTTGAAAGCCACACACGTAAGTCTTCTGCATGTTTTATTGAGGGACATTACTGACAAACAATACACAAAACTGGGAAACAATCTGTTCTGTGCTCTTCATTATCCCATGATATGAGTCCTATGGAGTTCCAGAGTGTGTCTGTACTCTTCTTTGCTCTATGTCAAATCTGTACTGTTGAAAACGACGTTAAAATAATACTCATCTCAGGAAGTCCATTTGCTCTTGCAATTTGTAAAATATTAGCCCATAATGCATATTCATTTGAACCACTGAGGAGTGTAGTTACATGTCTGTGGTATGGATAAAAATGTTGCTGCTTGCAGCTTCAGGTTGATTTTACAGGCATTTTGATTTGAGGTGAGCTGTCCTATGCTTTAACCCAGACCACTCGCCTCAAAACAAAGTGCCTGCTTTTAGATAAATCTTGCATCTGGCTTGCCGCTTGGTGAAAAAAAGACCGGTACGCTTAATATGGAGAATCAACTACCTGGGGTATGACAAATTAAACAGTTCAGGTCACTTGGCATTTCTTTCCTATAGGTTGTAGAGGAAATAAGAAGGTGAATGGATCAGGATGAAGGGTACTTGAACGCGGCTACGGGACGACTGAACTCTCTGTGGAATAACCTGTTTATGTGGGGCATCAGACTTGGTGTGCTAACTCCCTCTCAAAGAGGTATGTCATTAACAAAATATTTTTGGTAGTTATTCCCTCCATTGGTGTCTAGAAGAGAATACAGAGCCTCGTTTTCGTATAGGTTTGACAGATGAAGATGACTGCGGCTATAGACGGCCTGGAATGTGACATTTATATAACTAATCTTTTATCTTCCAATTGCCAGTGATGAAAAATATTTGATGATACAGATCGACCAGTGCCAGTCTTCAAAAATGAATATTAGTTACATTCAGCTAGGGTCTGAGAGTATTCTATTTGTTGAAGTTAATTATAGTTCTGAATATGGATTTGAACAACACGTTTAATGTGTGAGATTTATTGAAATTCAACAGGATCATGTTAAAGCGGAGTGTTTCTACTAAAGAAATGAATACATTTTTCAGCAGCTACCTGTTCCATTTGTATGTATATTTTGTTACGTTTTTCTTCTTTCATCAATAATAGAGAAGAAAGAGCTGATCTTGGACCGTATACAGGTTATGTTCCCCTCCCCCAAAAAGGGGAAAGGAGTCCATGCTGTCCTTGAGGTATGTTAGCAAAAAAAAAATTCATTTTCCTTGCAGATGCTGAGAATGACACACTTACAGGTAATGACCATTTACAACAGTTCTAATCAATGAAAGCTCTTGCTATTTGTCATATTCATGAAATAACCACAGCTTACTGACCAGTAATTAGATAAATGACTCACGTGTCCACTCTTTAATACGTCAGCTTCATTTAGTTCCGCGTTAACTGGTAACTCATATTCTGTTAACTCGTATGTTGATCTTAGTTGTTCTACTACAAACTGTATTTATTTAGTTTCCTGTAAGAAGTGTGGTCAACAGTATGTTGGCAAGACCACCCAAAGACTCCATCTTAGGGTGAACGGTCACAGAAAATCCGTTAGGAAAAACCAATTGCTTATAGGTAGACATTTTTCTGGACCCGACCATGGCTGGGATAACTTTAGTATTCAGATCATATACGTCGTCTATCCATCTACTAAGGATTCCCCCTTTGGATTTGAGAGAAAAATCCGAGAGCGGGAATTATTCTGGATGCTAGAACTTGGGTCAGTGTTTCCGTTTGGTTTAAATGAAAATGTAAGTGGGTTCGGCAATGCTACAAACCGCCGTTCAAATATAT
>JAVTVY010039301.1:0-16500 GCA_036873755.1 Hanleya hanleyi | reverse complement strand
TCAAATTTGGCGATACATATCGCATGCTGATAGCAAAATACGAACGTAGCGTACAAGATCTATGGCGCTACGTTTCGTAACTTGTGTCTAATTCCGCTTAACCCGGGGCTAGGGGCCGTATGAACCCATGTACTTCAAGATCCTCATGGTACTCATATGAACAGTCACAATCAAAGCGTGACTGAGGTACATCATTTTTAGATGACGACTCTATAACGAATATTATGGATTAAGAATACTGATCAGCGATACGGATTTGATATTTGGAACATCATGATGTCTTGCCGGCATCATTGAAAACTGTTGACCGCTTCTCTCTTGCAGGAAACAAGCCTATGTTTATGTATACTTTTGTCTTTGAATTTGGTGCTAATACTGTTATATGGAAATGGAATAGGTCTTTGGATTATGGACGCGGATATTCTCTAATGGACGACGGCTGGATTATGAATGACGGACTAGACGCTTGTAATTAGGATTGGAATGTACGTGTAGCCGAGTGTCAAAGCGGTGTTAGGGAGGACTGTACGTGAAGTCGAGTGTCAAAGCGGGTTTAGGACTTAGGGTTAGGTAACTTTCATACTATCAAGTTCAGGTTCGTTTCAGCTATAAAAAAAAATATTTCTCCACCAAAGTGTAGTTTCTCTAGTCGGGGTTAGGGAGGAATGTATGTGAATTCGAGTGTCAAAGCGGAGTTAGGGACAAATGTACTTGAAGTTGAGTGTCAAAGTGATGTTAGGGAGGAATGTACGTGAAGTCGAGTGTCAAAGCAGGGTTAGGGAGGCTTGTATGTGAAGACGAGTGTCAAAGTGGTGTTAGGGAGGAATGTACGAATAGCCGAGTGTCAAAGTGGTGTTAGGGAGGACTGTACATGAAGTCGAGTGTCAAAGCGGGTTTAGGACTTAGGGTTGGGTAACTTTCATACTATCAAGTTCAGGTTCGTTTCAGCTATAAAAAACTTATTTCTCCACCGAACTCTGTAGTTTGTCAAATCGGGGTTAGGGAGGAATGTATGTGAATTCGAGTGTCGAAGCGGTGTTAGGGAGGAATGTATATGAAGTTGACTGTCAAAGTCGTGTTAGGGATGAATGTATGGGAAGTTGAATGTCAAAGCGGTGTTAGGGACAGATGTACGTGAAGTCGAGTGTCAAAGCGGGTTTAGGACTTCGGGTTAGGTAACTTTCATACTATCAAGTTCAGGTTCGTTTCATCTATAAAAAATATATTTCTCCACCAAAGTCTGTAGTTTGTCTAGTCGGGGTTAGGGAGGTATGTATGTGAATTCGAGTGTCAAAGCGGAGTTGGGGACAAATGTACTTGAAGTGGAGTGTCAAAGTGGTGTTAGGGAGGAATGTACGTGAAGTCGAGTGTCAAAGCAGGGTTAGGGAGGGCAAATAGTTTGACAGATTGACGCCCTGGCAGGAGAATAGTCTTGCTCCCCTACATGTGTCGTTTTAACACTGTCGTCTTACAAGGAAAAATGGTCCGCATAATATTTTCAACAATAGCTGTTACATGTACATGTTTCAATGAAAAGTGTCTTCTTTAGAAAAATTCATATACAAGTACATGCATGATTTCCCACAGGCAGACCTCCACCAATCAGGAAGATCGGTATATAACAACACTAAACATTGCTGTCACATGATTTAATCAAACTGTCGTTTTCAGAGTGTCGCTGTAGAAAATATACATATCTTATGAAGTGTCGTTTTTAACACTGTCGTCTTGGAAGTGAGAATAGACCTGATAACATTCCCAACCCTCACTTTTAACAGTTCAATGAAACTGTCGTTTTTACAGTGTCGCTGTAGAAAGTTTGATCAACTGTATATAATAACACAGACCATTGCTGTCACATGATTTAATCAAAGTGTCGTTTTCAGAGTGTCGCTGTAGAAAATATACATATCTTATGAAGTGTCATTTTAACACTGTCGTCATACAAGTGACAAATGCCCCTGGTAATATTTTCAACCATGCTTACAATATATAATTCAATGAAAGTGTCGTTTTAGTGTGTCGCTGTAGAAAATATACATATCTTATGAAGTGTCATTTTAACACTGTCGTCATACAAGTGACAATGTCCCTGGTAATATTTTCAACCATGCTTACAGTATATAATTCAATGAAAGTGTCGTTTTTAGTGTGTCGCTGTAGAAAATATACATATCTTATGAAGTGTCGTTTCCCAGACTGTCGCTCTGGCAGGAGAATATTCCTGCTCCCTCATATATGTCGTTTTAACACTGTCGTTCTGGAAGTGAGAATAGACCTGGTAATATTTTCAACCATACTTACAATATTTAATTCAATGAAAGTGTTGTTTTCATAGTGTCGCTGTAGAAAATATATATATCTTATGAAGTGTCGTTTCCCAGACTGTCGCTCTGGCAGGACAATAGTCCTGCTCCCAGACAGTGCCGTTTTAACACTGTCATCTTACAAGGGACAATGGTCCACATAATATTTCCAATCATAGCTGTTGCATGTACATGTTTCAATGAAAAGTGTCATCTTTAGAAAAATTCACAAGTACATGTATCATTCACACAGGGAGACCTCCACCAGTCAGGAAGATCAGTATATAACACAGAGCATTGCTGTCACATGATTTAATCAAACTGTTGTTTCCAGTGTCTCGCTGTAGAAAATATACATATCTTATGAAGTGTCGTTTTAACACTGTCGTCATACAAGTGACAATGCCCCTGGTAATATTTTCAACCATGCTTACAACATATAATTCAATGAAAGTGTCGTTTTTAGTATGTCGCTGTAGAAAATATACATATCTTATGAAGTGTCGTTTTAACACTGTCGTCATACAAGTAACAATGCCCCTGGTAATATTTTCAACCATGCTTACAATATCTAATTCAATGAAAGTGTCGTTTTTAGTGTGTCGCTGTAGAAAATATACATATCGTATGAAATGTCATTTCCCAGAATGTCGCTCTGGCAGGAGAATAGTTCTGCTCACCCATATGTGTCGTTTTAACACTGTCGTCTTAATAGGGAGAATGGTGCGATTAATATTTCCAAGCATAGCTGTTACATGTACATGTTTCAATGAAAAGTCTCGTCTTTAGAAAAACCCACATACATGTACATTTCTGATTTCACACAGGGAGACCTTCACCAATCAGGAAGATCGGTATATAACAACACAGGTATATAACAACACAGAGCATTGCTGTCACATGATTTAATCAAAGTGTCGTTTTCAGAGTGTCGCTGTAGAAAATATACATATCTTATGAAGTGTCATTTTAACACTGTCGTCTTGGAACTGAGAATAGACCGATAACATTTTCAACCCTCACTGTTAACGGTTCAATGAAACTGTCGTTTTTACAGTGTCGCTGTAGAAAGTTTGATCAACTGTATATAATAACACAGACCATTGCTGTCACATGATTTAATCAAAGTGTCGTTTTCAGAGTGTCGCTGTAGAAAATATACATATCTTATGAAGTGTCGTTTTAACACTGTCGTCATACAAGTAACAATGCCCCTGGTAATATTTTCAAACATGCTTACAATATATAATTCAATGAAAGTGTCGTTTTTAGTGTGTCGCTGTAGGAAATATACATATCTTATGAAGTGTCGTTTTAACACTGTCGTCGTACAAGTGACAATGCCCCTGGTAATATTTTCAACCATGCGTACAATATATAACTCAATGAAAGTGTCGTTTTTAGTGTGTCGCTGTAGAAAATATACATATCTTATGAAGTGTCGTTTTAACACTGTCGTCTTACAAGGGACAATGGACCTGATAATATTTCCAACCATAGCTGTTACATGTACATGTTTCAATATAATGTATGATCCCACGCAGGGAGACCTGGAGCCACCAGTCACGAAAATCCACTGTATATAATAACACAGAGAATTCTCGTGCTCCCTTACATGGAGTAACAACCCTCTCGGCCAATCAGCATTTCGTCCGCTTGTGAACGGAGCGAAGTGAGCTCAGCATATCGCACCTAATCAAGACGTTGTACCGTGTGTTAATTCCTATGTAATAATTTAGCATAAAAAATACAGACACATGCTCCATGCGAGCGGCACCAACTTATGGTGTTCTATTTGGGCCAAGTTTGTGTCGCTCGGCGACTTTTAGAAAGCGCCACGCGACGCAAACTTGGCCCAAATAGAACACCATACCAACTGGCCATGCGCACCGTATTTGTCTGCACTGTGCGATCAGAAGATGTTACACCGACAGTTTAAGAGGTTATAAAACAATAGACGCCACATATGCTTCGTCATGGGAAAGGAAAGGGAGATAACCGATCTATTGTTCAGTAACTCTCCTGCATAACGTTAATGCCCGATAACTGGCTGGCGTACTCTGTTATACTGTCCAGATAGTAAATACTCTTATGTTAAAATGACGATCAATCTGAAGTAGTTTCGTGATTCTTCATTTGCGTACACTTCGCCATCCATAAGATGGCTTGCGAATCGTGAGTCTCCAATATTGCGGAGCGATATCCGATATATTACGGGATTCTGTTCGGCCTTCATCCGGCAGAGAACAGACTCGAGAAATCTGATAAATTACAGGTTTTCAAACCACTTGGGAAACAAATATAGGCTAGGCTTACAAATATATAGGTATAAATAACTTTCGTATCACCCAACAGGTGTGGTAGATCTGTAATTTTCAACAAGTAGGGCATCACATGATTCGAAAATGGCGAGTTACGTTGGGGTTACGTCGGTAGACTTTAGCTGATTAGCTGACGAAGTCACGTGGTATTGATTTCTGGAAATTCCCTCTCGCACTTGCCGAAAGTAGGCTGTAAATGGATACACACGATCCCAGGGTCAGTCTTACCGCGTATAGATGACCGAGATGGTTACAGGTTGGTGATTCTTGTATCAGCGAGAGATACAAGTTACCGCAATCGGCACGGTCTGGGATAATCTAGGACATTAGTACCTCGAACCGCACTGTTAGGAATCCATATTGTCATCCATGTTGAAAGCACACTATCACGCCAAAACTTCGAACAGCGCATGTCAACTGTATGACTTGCGTTATCATGGATATCAGCTTGAGACGAAACACCAGGAGAAACATTTCGTATTAGAAGAGATCCTTCGCGTGTAAAATCAAGGGAATATCCATTTCATTTGTATACATTTTTATCTCCTGATAAGGCAAAAATACAACGAGGACTATGTGAGCGGAAACACATCCTGTAGCATATGGTTTGCCTGACATGCGACGGATCACGGTTTACAGTGGAGCGGTATGAAATCCTGTTAATGCGCGAGGTACTATAACTTCGACGGAATAGGCCGAGAAGTCGCGAATGAAGCTACCGGTCTGTAAGATATATCGTCGATCTAGTCGCGTCTCCAGGTCAGTCCAGTGCACAGATTAAACCCAGTGTGTAGGTTGAGTGATAACATGGAAAATGGGCATTAATTTTGATGTTAAGTATGCGTTACTGCAAGAAATTTTGGCAGTGCGTCAATTTAGAACGGAGCACGTGCTAACCATGTCTCGAGAGCATCTCATGTTAATTTGTTGTAACTGTATAGCCTTCGTCTGCCACTTCAAGGAATCTACATCAAAGGGATTCACATTAGTTTTATCACTTCACGTATGTAGGTAAATGCAATCGGCCATGTCTAAGCTATCATCGGTTACTAAATGCAAAGTAAACACGGGTTCAGCGTTTTCTAACACAAGTGGTTAATTAGGCTCTTCACTGTTGGGGTTTGTACCAAGACTCTGTACCTATAGCACGAAGTTACAATATCAAAGAGCGTCGTAAGATGGTTCTGACTGTGGTGGGGGGGGATTATCTGTGCATTTTAGGCGAGGGTCCAGAGGCCACCAAGGTCCCTGTAAGCTCCGGGGTTCAAGAGGGCCGAGCGTTCTGAGCGATTTCCGACAAATAAACAGCGTATTTTCTCAGATATTTCAACGATTTAATGATTTAATACTAGTTTGGTAAAAAATAAATAAAATGGACATGATGTAAATTGTGCGAATGTATAAACAAGATCGGTTCGAAAACGATGCGTAGAATCGAACTACTGACCTTACATTCTTGCACTGGTATATCGAATTCGGTTGACCCGGACTCCATATCAAAACTCCGTATGTATCGGGTCATTCAGTTGGAATGTAAAACATTCAGAGACTGCAAGCTGGACTAACCATACAGTTACTGAACGAAACATACAAATTCTAAAAGTTTTTCGTTCGTTAAGTCGAAACCTTGCTACGACGGTGTTTGGTTCGCTCTGGAAATTAAACTGGAAGTGTTCTTGTATGTATTTAGACAAATATTACAAGTATATTCAAATATGAAATACCGTTTTTCTGACATTCTGTATGACCATATCTTCATAAAACGAGCGGGCGAAGCAAAGAAAATAGAATTTCCCGACTCAATGTTGCCGTTCACAACAATGTATTCGCGTCACAATGGGCCATAAACACCTGGTTCGCACGGTATATGCTGGTTAATAGTACCTTCAACAATATATGTTAAAATTATTACAATTGGTAAGATTTTTTCCCCGTTTTTTTAACAGTATTTCAAGGTATACCGTTCGGCGCACATTTGAACAGGTCTCGACCAAAGTGAAGCCTTGGAAGGTCTAGTGGCTTAAAATATTATCTCATACATTGACCGCTTCTCTCTTGCAGGAAACAAGCCTATGTTTATGTATACTTTTGTCTTTTTGAATTTGGTGCTAATACTGTTATATGGAAATGGAATAGGTCTTTGGATTATGGACGCGGATATTCTCTAATGGACGACGGCTGGATTATGAATGACGGACTAGACGCTTGTAATCGGAAAATTCAATGTTACTTTGAACACGTTTGAAATAATATCAATGAACTGTATACGAGGTAATTTAGGTTTAATTTTGAAGTTTATTTAGTTCAGTGGTAAATAATGCACAATTTCGGAATTACCAGAACAATCAGAACGATTGAATGCAACCCACACAATGGACCCACCGATGATGCCTTATGCACACCACCCTTAAACGTAGCAGACGCAGTCCAAAAGCGACCGACAGACAGCCAGAAGTCAGTGTGTCCATCCAATTTCATCGTCAAATTTAACTTTCGTAAGTAGGAACTACGAGCATATGCTATTCCAGATAAGAATACCAGGGGTAGACTAACCATTATATTTCAATTTCGAAATGTGTTACATAGAAAATATTATATATATTGGGGGGGGGGGGGGATCAACATGGACTGTGGTACAAGCCATTCTGGACAATAACGTCGACGAGTTCATTAACGGAAACGGGGATGTTGCATATTGCACACAGCTTTCGAATATGCAGGCCACGTGGGCAAGACAGGATCATTATAAATGCGTGGCTGTATGGCAAATAAATGTCCAGTGGTCTGTCCAGGGCTGACCTAGGAGAAAAAAAATATATATATTTGAAGAAGATTTTGTCTCCGTTGTGAAAGAGTTAGAAAACCGGAAATTGGGAAAAATTTCACCCTAAAATCTCAAATTGGTTAATTAAAGAGTGAAATTTAAATGGCCCCCCCCATTCGTGGGAGGGTACACCCTCTCTCAGATTTGCGCCCCCTCCTCTTCCTCCCGAGTGTTGATTTGCTTCCACCGCGCCTGACTGTACAGCAGAATGGATCTGACGAACTTCTGTTGGTTTCTTAACTTTCTTTTCGAATATTGATTTTGTATACATTTCCAACGTGTGTTTTTTTTGCTAATATTCAACATTTTTTTATCGTAAACCAACTGCATTTTACGAACATCGGTGATTTTAGTGCAGTTTTAGATGTTATTTCCATGTTGGATATGCACTGTTACGTTACGTTTTATGCACTACACAGTCCCTGTCAGTGTGAGTTACGACATATAAGGTAGGTTTAAATATGTAATTACTAGTTTGCAGCTGGCATCATGCACTTTATGTACCGATGTTCTAAAATTGGGTTCATATACGATGAAAGTAAATCTTGTTACCGCAGCTGAAAATGGCAACTGCACGCCAGTTCATCACGTTGTTGCAGGTCTACATTTCAGGTCAAGCACTTGTTCTAAATTTAGATTGGGCCAGTCACGTGAGGTCTGCAGACGAGGTCACTGGTGTACCACATTCCGATTTCAATATGCCACGCATGAGGCTGATTTATTTTTCTCTCCTGGTGGTTTTGTTCAGCATTTTAATTATTTTTGAAATTCTTGGTCATCATTACTCTTTCGTGAAACCTATTCCATCATCAGTTGAAATTAATATTTTTAATATCAATTCAGTTGTACCTCTCAATATGGTACATATATTTTTTGCTCTTAGAATTTCATTTTTGGCTGTGTCCCTAGCTCTTGTTTCTTTTGTTTTTATTTTAACATTTCGAAGATCACAAAATATTGTGGTGGATGTTTAAGTTCAGGTAAGTTGTTGAAAAATGCCATGCCTACTTATGTAGGGAAGCAATTAATGAAATCCAGCTCAATAATCAGGGCTTTTCAGTATCTTTCACAGAATAATAACACTGCAGAATATGTTACTCTTATACCTCATGTGACGATGTTTGATGAATTTATCTGATTTAGTCTTAATGTCACATTAAAATTCTCGATAGACTGGCATCTTCATAATCGTTCATGTGGGCCCTATGCTGGTAAATGCCAGCATTGAGAAGGGGGGGGGGAGCCATCCCCTCGGGCGGGGGGGGGTCATTAAAGATGTTGTTTTAAGATTATATCTTATGAAGATTGAATTTGCCCATGACGGAATTACACAAAAAGTCCACCGTTTCGACTAGTGTTTACCTATTTTTTTTTTTTTTTTTGTTCTTTGTGCTGCTCTATTTTCATGTGATTATTCTAATACGCCATCTCTTACTGAAATACAGTATCCAAGGATGACACGACTTTTTCCCTCGTTAGAACAGTGTGATTGGGTCATCATCACACGGGTTAAATCTAATCCGTGACGGAATCACAAAACATTCGTGACGGAATCATGAATGCGCATTTTAAATCTTCTCGATATTTATCAGTTACACATTTTCTTCAAAAAGTTATTCCTATGATGAATTTATCACTTATGATGATAAATAAAGACTCCCAACTGTTATTTTGTTCAATGTATACAGATCCTGTCAAATGTATGTCTTTGCTAAAGATGTTTTAAAATGGAATACCTTTCAGTAAAATGCTACTTTTCTTTGTCTTGTGAATTACGATTTTCCAGTTGATCAGGTTTAGTTGTTAAAAGAAATTCTCATTTTAAGCACATCTTCTGGGTTATCGGCGTGTTCCTCGAGATTATAGGAAGCGAATAAAAAATACAGCTTGCCAGTATATGGCTTACGAAAAAATGTGGTGTGAATTTTCAACGAAAAATGGCGTTTTTTGGGGACGTACGCTTCACGTGAAATTCATGATAGGCGGTGTACGTTGGGACCGGCAACATATAAAGGGTCCTATTCCAGCCATGTTAAAAAATGCGTGGCGGATGGCATGATGAAGGGGAGGGGGCGGGGTGTATGCAATTCCGGAAGAAGAACGTTAACCTACCAGGCCTTGGAGGGGGGGGGGGGGGGAATGGGGCTGGGCAAAATGGCTGCCACATACCAAACTTATTGCGCTATCTAAGGAACGACAAAAAATCGAGAGCTGAAACTCCGTGACTTTATAGCTTATCATATTGGGGTCATTTTGAGCTGATTTGCATAATCCCGAGCAGAGGATCATGGGTGAATTCAAGATGGCGGCCACGTGGGGTACAAGAAAAGTGATGTTTTTGTCATATTTCTTCAAAATCTCTGTTTTTCTGCAGTGAATAGTGAACAAAAACTATTTTATTTCACATCATATTAATATTTAATAACTTGTCATGCAGTTTTTGCGGAGAAATTGCATAGATAAAAAATTAGGAAAATCTGACCGAAAAATCGACCAAAAAATGCAGTCTTTAAAATGACGTCACTGTGACGTGGATATTTTTTACATTTTCTGCTAGAGCTTGACCCAAGGGTATAGTGTGGTAAGTTTCAGCCCCCTAGCTCAAGGGGTAAGAGAAATAATTAGGGGGGGGGCCATTTCGCCTGGACACTCAGGTCCCAAAAGCCCGGGGGGCTGGTAAGTAAGTTTTGGATATCCTCTCGATTCAGAATATGAAGCAATATAAAAAATATAATTTTTGCATGACCCGTATATGTTGCTCTCTAAAAAAAACCCTTGAGTGAAATATCAGTCAAATAAGAGTGCAAATTCATCCCACTCAATCACTTGAGTGCAAAATTTCAAGTTGAATGAGTTAAATTTGAGTGGAATCAACTTCACTCAACTTGAGTGAATTATAAACACAAACATGAGTGAATTTCACTCAAACTTGAGTTAATTTTACTCAAACTTAATCGGAATGAATTGCCACTCTCATCTGAGTGAAATTTTCACTCAATTTCTTTTAGAGAGTGATTGTTGAATAAGGGCCTTATAGGTAAAATACTGAAACATTGCATGGTTCTACATTTGATAGATCAAATCGTGCCATGGCGCAAGTAGACATTCGTAGAGCTATTCAACGCCTTCGGAGACTTCTTGGGGATATGCCTGCAGTAATATTGGTCACATGTCATGAACGTCCCTACAACAGACTACTGGACTTCCTGGAACATGGCTCGTACGACATTGCCGAATTCACACATCATGGCGGTCTTTTCGGATGTATATTCTTTAAAGAAGACGAATTTGCAGCGGTCAAATATTACATCGATGTATTTTTTCATTACTATTGTGTTTCTTTATATTTCAACAACCATCCATCACATTAACATTTCTTTTCTGATCAGCAAAGATGTCGCCAATCTTAAGAAGTAAACAGTACATCAACTACAAAGAACTGGCAAATCCTTACATACTCAGAAGTCGGATCCTCAATGCGCGAAAGGAAACATGGCCTAAGAATCAGTTGTGGGACATCAAAATTATTCAAACAGAAAATAGGAACCAAGAGCAATGGCATCAAGTTCACTATGTTGGATGGTCGGCAAAATACGACGAGTGGAAACCTGCCACTGATATAGTGGTCCGGGAGCCCGCCAAGGGGTCGTTCGAGGCAGACTTCATTCTGGAATTGAAAAGCCGAATAAAAGAACAATTGAGCTGTTGTCGTGGTCGCGATTCGCGGGTGACAATTCGTCAGCCCATTTTGAGGAGGAGTGTTGCCAATGATCTTCTGGGGTTAGGGGTTCTGTGCAGTAAGGGGAAAAAGAAAGTGTATCAACTGGCAGATGTCCATGACTTGGACACAATTCTGGGAAACGGTTGGTGGTACAGGATTGCTAATCGGCACGGCGATTATGCTTACATGAACAGAAACACTGTTAAATTTGGTTTTTATGAGAGAGCACCCTTGGTGGAATTCACTCCAACATTGCGTCCGTCTCTCACACACAGGGGTTTTGTATTTTTCTTCGCATTTGTTCGAGAGCTCGGAAATCAAACTGAGCTCTCGCGTCTTCTCGGACTGTGTGAGATTATAAATCAATGATATGTTCAGGAAAAACCTTCCTCTACTCTCTCAGAGTATTACAGTTATAGCTATATAGCTTCAGAATATTCCAGTTTTATAGTATGTTTTATTGCATTTTATTGCTGTTTTATCCATATATCGCAGACAGCGTATTTCTGTTGTAATTATCGCCCTTGACTTGTATACGTAAGAGAGGTCTTGGTTCTCATAAAAGGGCATGCCATTTTAGCAGTTTGCATCATTCCTGTATTAATCGCTCCCTTTTTTTTTATTTCAAAATCATGTCACGGTGCACCACCTTATCTGTGAAGGTCTCTTCACTGAGTACTTTGTTTGCACAGGTTACGTCTGAGAGTGAAACTGCCCTGTTTTCTAAACAAAATATGTCAAACCTTTGTAGAAAAGTTTTGCGAAAGCATCACATAAATCCGATAGATATCGACATAGACAAAATGATTCCGGCTTTGACGTCAAAACTAAAGAAAGTTCATGCTGAAACTACCCGCACTCGACCAAAAGGCGGAGACCAGATGTGCAAGTTAATGTCTAAATTAGACACTTCGGAATACAGCCTGAATGTTGTCTACCTGTCGTTTTCACCTTTGCGACAAAACATGGCGAACGCCTTAGAAAAGGAGCAGCGCAAAAGAAAACTTTATCAAGCCTTATATCGAAAGAGTATAAGAAAGGCCAAAGTTCTAACACAGAACAATTATAATTTACAAATAGAAGCCAGAAAACCAACTTCTGTGACAAAATCTTGTTTCAGAAGGAGTAAATTTCGAGATACTCGCGGTCCCAAAGATTCCGAAGGAATCGGCATTTAAGGGAACGGTGCAAGAAGGCATTGTCTTTTGTCCAAAGTGACGGATTATCCCCAGTAACGCTAACGTTGAAAAGCGAAGAAAATGACAATGTTCACACAATACGCTTATCACAAACGAATGACGCCACAAGGTCACCATCAGGTTCAGAAACTATTGACAAGCTGGTATATATAAAAGACCGCTTCAATATATCGAACGCTGCGATGCATGAGTTAGCAATGAATGTTGATGACATGCCGAGCTCGAACAGAATTTTCAAGCGGGTACAACAAATAAACGATTATTCGGAAATCAAACAGATGCTCAACAGTCACTAAAAACCAAATTAGAAAACAGAATTAGACAACTTCTTCAATCCGCAGGATCAGATTTTCGGATTAAGGAAACGCGTGAAGTTAGAGTTAAACTTAGTGGCGACGGTACTAAGTTTGGTAAGCGCAATCATGTGATCAATTTCACGTTCACCGTCCTCGATGAAGTAGACTGCCAGGGATACAAGGGTAACCATCTACTTGCTGTTTTCAAAGCAGATGAATCGTATAACGATCTCAAGGTTGCGCTAGCTGATATCATTGACGAAGCGAAGCAACTTCACTCACTTACGGTTGATGGTGAAACGTTCACCATTAAGTTCTTCCTGGGAGGGGATCTAAAATTCTTGAATACCGTTTGTGGTATTGGTTTCTTGCTCCGCAACTTTTAACTGCCTGTGGTGCAAGTGCCCAAAAGATCTAAGGTTTGATACCAATCTGGATTGGTCAGACGGGGCAAGGACAGTGGAGGAAATAACACAATTGGCTAGTAAAAAACAAGAAAAGTTCAATTGTAGTCACGAACCATTATTTGGTTTTATACCCCTCACAAATGTTGTTCCAGACACCCTTCACCTTAGGCTTCGATTGAGTGACCAATTGGTAAAGCATCTCATCGCAGAATTAAGGAAGCTCGACAATATTGAAAGAGCTTGTAGTAAGTATATACCTGCCAAATGTAAACATATACAGACGTTCGAGTAATTTGTGGGTTCTCTGCACATAGATTTCAGATTTCTAAACGACAAAGAATCGGGAAGGGATTTTACAGGTCCTGAACATAGAAAGATATCCGCTAGTATCGCGATAGATGACCTAATTCCAGACCACCCTATGTTGGGAAAAATAAAGTACCTCTGGGCTGAACTGAACCAGATCTGTTTGCTTCTCGAGCAGAAGCATTTCACATCAGACCAAACTAACTCTTTAACTGAAAGAGGAAAATCTTGGGTTAAAACCTTCGCGGGAGTTTACCAAACGCGTGATGTTACGCCATACATGCATGTTCTTACATCTCACATCCCCGAAATGATAAAACTACACGGATGTGTGGCCGAATTCACACAGCAAGGCCTGGAAAAACTGAATGACATAACGACGGGTTGGTACTTTAGGGCAACCTCTCATAAAAATAAAAGTGAAGCTTACAAGCAAATTTTGTTGAAGCAAAACCGCATTGAGCGAATTGAGCCCTTTGCGAAAAGGTCCCCAAAGTTCACACCCACGTGTAGCCTCTGCAAGTTAATAGGTCACACAAAGCGAACGTGCAAGTCAAAGAATCAACCCTAGAAGTCGACGTCCCCGCCAGCAGCACTAGTTATGGCGGATTGATTGCATAAACCATAACTGGTGCTGCTGCTGCTGCTGCTTCTGCTGCTGTAGGGGACCAGGACCACTAAATGGTAAATGTTTTGGTCGACAATACCACATATCATTTGAGAGTTTGGTTTTGAAAAATGGTGAGCCATGCATCGCATGTTGGCCATTTTGATTGTTGGTGAGATGAAATGCAGTTTGAAAGACGAATTGTTGGAAATAATGTTTAAGTTCAATGTTAATGTGCAGATAATGATTCAAAGAAAGGTGGGGGGGGGGGAAGTGATGGTGTTATAATAATGTAAGTTGAATAAAGAAAACAGAATATGCATGGAATCGATCTCGAGTTATTGTCTGGACAAGGGAATCTTACGGATTAACCACATGAGTGAGCTAGGTCACCAAACAAATGTGCTAACGTGAAAAATCAGTCATGGTATATCATGATATTTTCTTTCCTATTTGAGAAACAGGCCTCAGAAAATATATAGACATACAAATTATGTTGACATGAATTCTTTTTGTGTAAACCAATATCTGGTTAGCTACTTGGCTGAGTACGAAAATGGTCATGGTTTAACGGCATCGTTATTGTTCGGTTAATTATGTTGATGGAAGGGCGGTCGAGTTCGCAAAGAGAAAAAAAGGAGGGCGGACATACTTGGTGCACTCAAGTTGGTGCTATCGCCAAGCACCCTCCCAAAACTTAGGTTTTATAACCTATTTTCTCAAAATCGAAAAATTTCATCTCAAACAGAAGACAAATGATTAAATTTCATATATATCACTTAAGGTGGTTCAGGACTCAAAACTTTGTCCGGTGACCTCCCATTATATTTTAACTACTGATACCTGGGGTGTTGTCAAGCAAAATAACGTTAAAAACATTGGGGTCTTCGATCTAGATTTTCCGGTATACGCGTCCAAACAGTCTAAATTCATTTTGCTCATGTAAAGCTGCAGTAATACAACAATGTTTGAAACTTTCACTTTTTTAAGTAAAAAAGTCAGACAGCTTCACAATTATAACAGCATTGTTATCGTGAATATGTCCTTTATATACAAATTTCAAATATAATCAAGTTTTAGAACTGTAAGAATCACGTGTTACAAAATCAATTTCAGGAGAAAAGTTTGCCCGGTGACTTATTACATCTTTTTTAGTAGTGAATCTTCTACATTGCGTCGATTAATTTATAAAATATAAACATGGTACCTTCGATCTACTTTTTCTTATACAGGGTTTTGAACATCCATAGCCCCATCATCTGCAGAGATCTGTAACGTCAATTGTTTCCCCTCGCTGGCCTCTTTCGTGTCGGGGGTGGAAAATGACGTTACGCTGTACGACCATGACGTCGTGACGTTGTTTGAGTCCCGAACCACCTTAGGGAGTAGTCCAAAGTTTCGGATTATTGGTCCCCCCTCAAAAAATTTTAATACAGCAGAGCGTCCGGGTCTGACCACATGATAATTATCCTTCCCTTTTTGGTAACCAGTATTTATAGTACCAAGCTTCTGGGTACTACCATTCCTTCAAATGACATATGCGGCAGGGTGGCTCGGTTGAGCTATATGGCGAGTCGGGCCACGAAGTCAACCTTCGTCAGTCTCAGTTTCGTACGTTTTTCAGGTGTTTAAAAATAGGGTTATGTTACATATGGAATATGTGGCAAAAAACGGAATGGTCAACCCCATATTTAGAATAGCTTTTTTATCCCGCCTCGAGACGGGGAACACTGAGACGAAATCTTATTAAATCGATTGTCAAGATTTTTCCAGGAAATGAACGAAATATGGCCTATTTTGGGTCATTTTAATAGATTTCCCAGAAAATATGGAGTACGTTCCGAGGGAAGAAAATTTATCCCGGGTTGAATTTGCATAACTGGATTGTATGCTGAAATAATGGTATGAGCATTACCATGAAGAAAATATATACTTTTATATGAGTTTTCTGGATGGTTTGGCATCTCGGAAGGACGAAAGGGCTATACCAAGGGTCTATTTCCAGCAACGAGGGGTCTACTGTGGACTACACCCTATATGCAATACCCTATGTACAGTAAAAATATACTCTGACGTATGATACGCTCTGCTGACTTGTAATAAGCCATTTGCTTTGTCATTTTCGCTCAAATAGTTCAGTTTTATACCATTTTGATGTACGCTTTCATATCTTTCGAATGTCGGGCAGAATATTTAGAAATTTTCAAGTGAAACATAGAAAAACCACGCCGATAACAGATGTTGCCAAGCAGGACTATACAGATTTACCTCCCCTTGGACAGGGCGACTATGGCATCTAAAATGCATTATCTCGGACACCAACATCAATTTGATTACTCAACATGATATTTCCCAACGTAAAACTCACGGACATTATTAAATACTCTGAATATGTAACAGTTATTTGCGTCTTAGCCATTATTTTTGAAGATTCTGAGAGAATTTTCAATATTTACCAGACGCAGGAAACTACAAATTTAACATCAATTTGACCATAATTCCAGTTATTTTTA
>JAVTVY010039300.1:0-16563 GCA_036873755.1 Hanleya hanleyi | reverse complement strand
GGGGGTTCGCCCGAACCCAGAAACCCCCCCTTGGCTACGGGCCTGCCAAAACGGAAATAATGCGCTCTCCCTTACCAAGATTTATCTTCCATCTTTGGCTTCATCTCAAAAAGTGCTACCATACAAAATAACTCATAAAAATCATAATGCAAATTACACAAATTCTGTCGTTGGTTGTTCATATATTCAAGCATCTTCACAAGTCCAGGTAAATCCTAAATCCTCGCAGAGGGATTACCTGGACATTTTTGGTGATTCGAATGAGTTCTTGATTCGATTCCTCCATTGTACAATCCCGTACATTTCATCCCCTGCGCTTGTTTTGAATTGGCATGTCGGTATCCCAAGCCTGCGGGTTTTGCTGGACTTCCGATGTTGATTTCATCCCAACATCAAAGCACTTTGGTCCGCGATGAAATCCAAACCTGTCACCTCTCATACCTCGCAGTTGATTGGCATAATCAGTTAGCTTAGCGCGTTCACTGATTGGATTGATTTAGGGGAAACCTCCTGACCTATTTATGTCCAGAACTAGTATGGGTAACTAACCAAGCCAGTGTATCGATTCTAATAGATCGATCGATACACTGGCTCGCGAGGATGATATTCAAGAGCTATCATTCAATCGAAATGTTCCCCTTGTTTATTGATTGATACAATTTCACTCCTCAGTTCCGACACCCGTCGTTTGGCGCCAAAAAAAAATGGAGAATGGCTGATTCGGGTAACCCAACTCAGGCTAACGCTGTTGTTAGAAATGTTGTACAAAATGCATTGTCAGCTGTACAGGAGGCGAGAGAATCAACAATTATCCGATTAAATACCAAAACGGCGCACATTTATTTTTGATATCAAAAATTCTTTTTTTGATATCAAAAATAAAGGAATAAATACCAAAACGGCTTGCCATATGGCAAGCCGTTTTGGTATTTATTCATTTGGCAAGCCGTTTTGGTATTTATTCATTTATTTTTGATATCAAAAAAAGAATTTTTGATATCCAAAATAGTATTTTTGATATCAAAAATAAACTTTTATTTTTGATATCAAAAAAAGTATTTTTGATATCAAAAATAGTATTTTTGATATCAAAAATAGTATTTTTGATATCAAAAAAAGAATTTTTGATATCAAAAATAAACGGTTTATTTTTGATATCAAAAATAGTATTTTTGATATCAAAAATACTATTTTTGATATCAACAAAAGAATTTTTGATATCAAAAATAGAATTGTTGATATCAAAAATAGTATTTTTGATATCAACAATTATCCGATTAAATACCAAAACGGCGCACATTTATTTTTGATATCAAAAAAAGAATTTTTGATACCAAAAATAAAGGAATAAATACCAAAACGGCTTGCCATATCCCCTGGGCTTTAAGAGAGATAGAATTAAGGTTAAATGTTAATTACATCGATATACAAGGAATTTTACAGGTACAATTGCGCAATCTTTTGGGCAATTGAGCAAAGTTACATTGCTCTCATTGCATTTGACCATTTCCAAGGTGAGAAAGTTTGTTGGGATATTTACAGTTAATATGAAAAAAAAGTAACAATTAATGAAAAAATGTGAAAATAATGATGGTAATGAAAAAACGTGCAGTATATATAGGTAAAATAATGCGTGGACAGGATGCAGAAATCAAGTGTGGTCGACCTCATCTGAGAGCCTTGTCTGGAACCATCATTACCCACATGACCTAATTCTTGTAAGTCATCATACATCATGACATGTATATGGTTTATCAGGTCTAGTCTGTAATCCCCTGACTGACTCCAGTATCTAGTCTCTGTCTGTAGAGGTCCAAACCTTCCTTAAACTTTATATCTACCAGAGCACTTATTCTGTCAGCTATTCTCCAAATATTTGTTGAACTCCCTGGTGCTTTCAGTAGAAACATGCAGCTATCATTGTTGATAGTTGAATATCAATTGGCACAGCATTATTGGGAATGGTTTCTAAATTTGTCTGGATTCGTGTTCTTGTGACTCAGATAGTTTTTGGAGTGGCCAGTATCATATTCAGTAAATGGCTGCTCTCATGGCATCATGGGTAGGTGATTTGGGGAAAGGTAAATTACTGTTGAATGTTTGTGATTGGCATAGATCTGTCTATGCAACCTATACCCACATACATGTACTTCAGGTGGGTCACCAAAATGGTTGCCAAACCTTCATCTAACATTACCCCAACCCCAGACCGTTACCTCCTCAGTTCGATGTGAAAAGAACATCAAATTTCACTACATGTATCACACATCAAATTTCTCTCAAGGTTCAGTCAGCAGCCTATCAGAATTAAAAATAAGGTGATTTTCGAAAGAATAAAAAAACTACTTTTTTCACCTAAAGAAACCTCGGTGGGCCCCAGGATTCATCAACTGATGGTAACTTTATATGAAACCCCAGGATTCATCAACTGATGGTAACTTTATATGAAACCCCAGGATTCATCAACTGATGGTAACTATACCAAACCCCAGGATTCATCAACTGATGATAACTTTATACCAAACCTCAGGATTCATCAACTGATGGTAACTTTGTATGAAAGGCCAGGATTCATCAACTGATGTCAACTTTATACCAACCTGAGAATTCATCAACTGGCCCATTCCACGTTACGTGTGTTACAATTTGCAGACTTTTTTGCCTGCACTGATTGACCCTTAAAAAAACCTGACTGTTAAGGAGTTACAACTATATTAGGAAAAGGATCCTTAGGGCACATACTACTGAAAAATGTTCTCAAAGAACGATCATGATTAATTCTACCTTAGGGAGGGTTAATTATGCGTTACGTGTGTTACATCGGACAAAACGTGATTTATTCATATACGTGATTTAAACTCAAAATCGTCTGATTTGTACACATGATTCAATCTAATGTGCAGTTATTTTTCAAGAAGAATAAACACTTTTCTATACCAACATGGTGTGGAGCCATAAAAATAACAATTGGAGGAGGTGGAAGTGAAAGTCTTGTGTTACGTGTGTTACAATATTTGTTACGTGTGTTACACTGTCTGAATTTACCAAAGCAAATTTAATCCAGAAGTCAAGTGACTAAATTTTTTTACACATTGACAGAATAAGGTATAATTTACATGGCAAATCTTTCAAACCTTTCATATGATTTTGAGTTTAAATCACATATATGAGCAAATCTCATTTTGTCTGTTGTAACACACGTAACACACAATTAACCCTCCCCTATTTAAGATTGAATTAATTATGATCATTCTTCGAGAAAAAAATTTGGTAGTATGCGCGCTAAGGAACCTTGTCCTAATATAGTTGTAACTTCTTGAGAGCAATTTTTTTTTAGGGTGCACCATGCAAATTGTAACACACGTAACGTGACATGGGCCTTCTTAGCAGTACACAGTAGGTGTACTAGAAAATGCATCTTACCAGTAGTAGATCTCATGTGGTTGGTGAAAAATGACTATTCCAATATTTTTTATGATTCAGAACCTAATATTTTGAATCTAATAATCATTTCACTGGAAATAAATCTTGTTGAAATAGACTCTCTGTCTTTAATCAAGGAGCATGTAACACACGTAACATTCCATGTAACTAAGGCTCGATTTGCGGGCCTGCTGATACCTAAAATTAGGCCAAACGTTGGGTGTAGCAGGTCATCTTCCATATTTTACCTCCCATGTATATATGTTATGGAAAAACAGCAGGTGATCAGAAATTTTCTAAAGAAGGCCTTGATGTAACACACGTAACGTTACGTGTGTTACGTGCAATTAACTAATTAATTATCAAATATAAAGACAATGTATCAATTAAATTCTATATGTATCACAACAGCATAGTTAATGTACCTTTGCATATGAAAAAGTATTAAGCTCCTGTTATTTATGTCCTCCACTGTAAACTTTTATATGAATTTGTGTTACGTGTGTTACGCCACCTGCTAGACAGTAAATTCTAGTTGTTAACACCGTCAAAATTTTATTTCAACGGGAAACAGTCATTATTATTAAGAAGACAATGTGTTATCCAATGATATTTTGGAGTTTCACTTGAAAACCAACATAACTTAGCAAAAATGAGTCCATTAACTTTTTAGGTGTGTTTTGTCATAAAAAAATGAGAAAAAAAATAGTTGACTTCACCTGTAATTATCAGACAGGTGTGTACTAGAAAATGCAAACTACTGTCACAACAAGTAATCTGGATCTATTTGCTACAATAAAATCACAAATTTTGTCCACATTAACATTTTTAAAATTTGGCTTGTTTGGACCACTTCCTGTGGAATGGGCCAATTTCTGATGATAATTTAATATGAAACTCCAGGATTTATCAACCAATGGTAACTTTATATGAAACCCCAGGATCCATTAACTGGTGGTAACTATACCAAACCCCAGGATTCATCAACTAATGGTAACTTTATAACAAACCTCAGGATTCATCAACTAATGGTAGTTTGGATTCATACGCTGATGGTAACTTTATAACAAACCCCAGGATTCACCAACTGATAGTAACTTTATACCAAATCCCAGGAGTCATCAACTGATGTTAAATATACCATACCCCATGATTCATCAATTGATGGTAACTTTATACCAAACCCCAGGATTCACCAACTCATAACTTTATACGAAACCCCAGGATTCATCAACTGATGGTAACTTTATACCAAACCCCAGAATTCATCAATTGATGGTAACTATACCATACCCCAGGATTCATCAACTGTTGTAACTTCATACCAAACCCCCGGATTCAACTGGTGGTAACCCAATACCGAACCCAAGGATTCATCAACTGATGGTAACTTTAAACCAAACCCCAGGATTCATCAACTGGTGGTAACTTTATATGAAACCCCAGGATTCATCAACTGGTGGTAATTTTATACCAAACCTCCTGATTCATCAACTAATGATAACTTTCTACCAAACCCCAGGGTTCATCAACTGATGGTAACTTATATACAAAATCCCAGGATTCATCAACTGGTGGTAACTTTATACGAAACCTCAGGATTCATCAACTGGTGTTAACTTTATATGAAACACCAGGATTCATCAACTGATGGTAACTTTATACCAAACCCCAGGAATCATCAACTGGTGGTAACTTTATACCAAACCCCAGGATTCATCAACTGCTGGTAACTTTACACCGAACCCCAGGATTCACCAACTCATAACTTTATACGAAACCCCAGGATTCATCAACTGCTAGTAACTTTATACCAAACACCAGGATTCATCAACTGATGGTAACTTTACACTGAACCCCAGAATTCATCAAATGATGGTAACTTATACCAGACCCCAGGATTCATCAGTTGATGGTAACTTTATACCAAACCCCAGGATTCATCAACTGATGGTAACTTTATACCAAACCCCAGGATTCATCAACTGATGGTAACTTTACACCGAACCCCAGGATTCATCAACTGGTGGTAACTTTATACCAAACATCAGGATTCATCAACTGATGGTAACTTTATACCAAACCCCAGGATTCATCAACTGATGGTAACTTTACACTGAACCCCAGGATTCATCAACTGGTGGTAACTTTATACCAAACACCAGGATTCATTAACTGATGGTAACTATATACCAGACCCCAGGATTCATCAACTGATGGTAACTTTATACCAAATCCCGGAATTCATCAACTGGTGGTAACTTTATACCAGACCCCAGGATTCATCAACTGATGGTAACTTTATACCAAATCCCGGAATTCATCAACTGGTGGTAACTTTATACCAGACCCCCAGACTCATCAACTGATGGTAACTTTATACCAAACTCCAGAATTCAACTGGTGGTAACTTTACATGAGACCCCAGAATTCATCAAATGATGGTAACTTAATAATTATACCAAACCTCAGGATTCATCAGTTGATGGTAACTTTATACCAAACCCCAGGATTCATAAACTGATGGTGATTTTATACTCATTCATTTTATATTGAATACTATGGGCAGCCATTCATGTCAAAATTAGCAATTACAAAACGTAAAGCCAAACTCAGAAAAGACAGCATATCTTACAATTTACACTGTAGTCTTAAACGCATTTTATATTCCTGCAAATAAAAAAAACCTTAACTCTAAACGTATACTCAAACCGAAAACAAACGGCACGATGTTCGAATGCAAACACAGAATGAAAAGCCTAGTTCCGAACGAATAGCCAGTCTGACACAGAGGGACCTATTTCTAAACGAAGAGTATAACTCTGAACGAACGAGCTGTTTCACAACGAACAACGTTCCTTCGGAAATTATTTCCGGAAATATTCGGGTCATTCCGGATGGTAGAAAGATTTATGACGTGAAACTCGGCCGCTATTTCGAGTTCCGCCATTTCAGGTCGTGAATGAGTGTGGTTCTTTTTTGCCCCTGGGTTAAAGTGTACCAAAAGTTTTGAACTTCAGATATCAGACAAAAATTCACAGAGACTTGTCATTCTCATCTTGTGAGACTCCGTACTATGAGTCGCACATGTAAACGACGAGAGCAACCCCTGAAAATGGTGTCAACATGTGGGGGAGGAGCAGACAGAGGCGCTCGAGTGGTCTCCCGTCTGCTGAGCGCCCCCTCGATTATAAAACTCGTTCTGAAAGAGGTCGTTCGTTCCCTGATACGTTGTACGTGCTGAAATATGCTGTTCCTTCTGAGTTCGCTTGTATTTCCGTATCTCCACTTTTCGTTCACAGTTAGATTCTTCCTTTGGAGAGAGATGAAATATGCGTTTAGAGTTAGGTTCCTTGTTTGCAAAAAGATGAAATAATCGTTCAAACCAACACTTTATATCGTTAAATACGTTGTCTGTTGTGAGTTAGGCTGCACAACCCGAGCTAGTAATTTTGACATAAATGGCCGCCCATAGAATACTCTGCATGGCTGACTTTAACTCTCTGTGCTCCATTGACTAGTACACAGAGGGATGGGGAGTTTGGCAAGGCATGGTGAAATGGGCCATGATGTGGGACAGCTGAAACCCATGGAAGCTATATAGGAGTATTAAATGCTCTAAATTACAGCCCCACAACTTGATATTTAGCAACATTACATGCATTAATATTGGTTTCGGCATGTTCAGATAAAAATTCTGTAATACCATACTTCCTTAGAGTATACATACATGTACATGTGTCATTAATCCACATGAACTGGTACCCTGAAGGACTACACTCTGAAGGGTAAGTCATTCTATGGCCATTAAACTTCAGTTTGTATTCTATCACAGGGGTCCATTTTAAGTAGCAGTGTTGAGTTTCCTATCCTTGTGTTGCCATGGTGACAATAGTCTCCAGAATTAGCTTTTTCAGGGATTTATACCCTACCCTGTAATCTAACAGATTTTAATGAGTAGCTCAAGTTCAAAGGCATTGAAACCAGCATTGAACATGTTTGGAGACAACAACTATCTTTTGCTAACACATTCTGAGCTTTATTTTAGACATGATCCTCTCACACTTCAGAGAGTTTTTCAGGGAAATTACTTTTCAATAAATTCAATAATTAACTCCTGCTGTGGAAAAAAAAGATTTTGTTTTAATGTAGTGATGTGCAGACAAATTTCTCAGGTAATTGAAGACCCTTTCTAGCTCATCTGGCACTCCAAGATAGAGAATATTTTTCAGGCTATTAGTGATATCTTGGTCAATAAAGAGGTCAGAACTTCTGACAGAAGTTACTAGTGGATGTAGGGCAGTGGGACCGAGATGTCAGATATACTAGTAGCAATCTTGATTTATACAGGAGCATATGCAGGATCATGATATTATGTTGGACTCGCTCAGCAGGTGCTGGATTATAAAGTTGAATCTGCACTCACTGTAAACTTAGGTTCTCCCCTGAATCAGCTGTGATAAATATAAACATCCTGACTCTCTGTCCCCTGTCAATGTCTGGTTAAACTTTAATGATAGTCTAGAATGAGTCACATTTACCATGTTAATTCCATGGTGTCTGTAGCATGTGTTGTGTTGAAGTATTTTCTGATCCTCTGTGAGGCTGAGCATGCACATGATCAAATTGATTTTGCCAAATGGTATAGTTGAGTTTTAAGTTCTATTGTCAAGTTAAAATTTGGGTCCTAAATAGTTTTCAGGATACACAAATTGAGAGAAACTTTGACTTTAAAACATTCACAGAAATTGCACATCTTAAGGTCTTGCTTTTCACCCGGGGGCCCAAATTTCCCTTAAAAAAAATATTGATTCTTACACCAGGGGAGAGTATTTTGGTAAATAAATGTTTGCCTTCTAGAGGCAAAATTTAGCCATAAAAATCTCATTATGAGTGGCAAAATTTTCACGTGCTTGATTGGATGAAGACCATTTTAACCTGGCCATTCATACTTATGTAGTAAAATATGGGTTGGGGGAGGGAGGGGGTGAATTTCATCACTTTTAGTTAGTAGACTCTAACCTATTTTTTGTTTCAATTCCATATTACTTGTTTTATAAAGAAAACTGTTTATTTACTACTAGTATTCACAGGAATTCCAAATTTGGCATGATTGTTTTGAACTATGTAAAGAAAATAGCGATGTGCTTCAGTATTCCAAATGATGTTTTGGTCACAATTTTGTTCATTTGAAAACATAAAATTTCACATGAAAAAGATTTAGGCCAATATTCGAAGAAAAAAACTGAGGCATTTTTTATACGCCCGCCAAAAAGGCGGACGTATTATGTGATGGCAGTTTCCGTCCGTCTGTCCGTGTGTCCGTCCGTCCCCCGTGTCCGGTCTATATCTGGAACACTCTTCTTTTCACAGTTCCTATTTTTGGTGAGTGGATACCCTATGGGGAGACGATGTGTCGCGTACAAAAATGAATGTCGAGGTCAGAGGTCAAAGGTCACTGGCCTGAAAAACAGAAATCACTGAAGTGTTCGTGTCCGATCTATGTCTCTGAATAATGCGATATTGCGTTCTGTCCAGTCATCCATTAACATTTGTTGTCCATGCAATATCTTTGGTTTCAAGGTATGGATTGGTACCAAACTTTGGGTATACCTTACGCGCATGGCAAAGAGGAGCCATATTCATTTTGAGATCAATTTGTCAAAGGTCAAGGTCACAGTCCCCCAAAACTGAATCAAGTTTAGCTAACTATATGTGTTAGGTTGGAATATTATAATAATATAATAATAATAATATCTTTACTTCAAGAGGGTGATACACAATCAGTTTCTACAAGAATCTGTTCTTCCTTGTCTCCCCTACATGTATATGACATTTGTCCTGTGGAGTTGTCTCCTATGTTTGATACATGTAAGAAACAGCTACATTCAGTTAAACTGTTGTGAAATAAAAACAGTACATTTACTAATCTAACGAGAAGAGGGGTCCTTTATGAACTTATACCTGTTTATTAACTCAAGAACAAAGGTTTACTTCATCACTTTCTTCACATTTTTCTTCCTTCATGAACAATTTTCTCGCCTGAAAGGAATTCATTTAAAGGGAAACTACTATTTTCTTGTGTTTGACTATTGTCGATGTCAGTGTGGGATATGTGAGCTCTCGGCTCTTGTTTCAAGGTCACCTAGTTGCCAATAGTTAAGACCATTTTACTTTATCATTCAATATAAGATGTGAAATATGTTACATTCTCAGAAGCTCAAAATCGTAGACTGTTCTTTGGATTGCTAGCTACCAATTGGGATCAAGGCCATTCAACAACCTTGAAATTCGGACCAGTGTAATTCCAGATATATGGGCGTATATTGAAGCCCCTTGGGCTCTTGTTTGAAGGTGTGTTCTGTTTTAGTAAAGTCAACCATTGAAAACAAATTTAGAACATCTTGAAAAATAAACATTTGAAATTGGCGACTCATTTTATGTAAAGACATGTGCATTCAAATTGAAACAATTCTCAAGGCCAATACATTCACATTTTTTTGTAATCCTGGAGTAATAAGCTTTTTAATAAGTTGTTGAAGATGAAGTTAAATCATTTTCACTCACTCACTCTTTTATATTTGTGAATCATTTTGTGACCATTCAAATGTATGTATTTATTTGCTTTATAGCTTTTCAAATAAATTTCTCTATTTCTCTTTAGGGAACATTTCTTTTCAAATAACATTTAGGCAGAGAAGGACCAACATATTATGTATTGGACCTGTCTGGCTTTGCAAATAAATAACCCTGTTGAAAGTTGTCAAGTTTTGAAACATGATGCACCAAGAGTTATACTAGCAGTCCCTGGTTGTGAAAGTACCATCTGTAAAATTGATGTTTAGTCCTGTGATGTGAGAATTTATGGCTGGGGTCTGAAACTGTACACCAACTACCATTGATTAAAGCAGAGCTGAGCTTTCAACTTTTTTCTCCCCAATCATCCTTGGAAAGACTTGGTGTATAGGGTTACCAGTCTATGAGTTTAACATGTGTATAAACAGCCAGGCTGTGATGGTAGGAGATGATTTCCTGAAGGAAGTCAATGGAGTAAGGCCCTGACACTCCCAGAATTTATTAATGGTCTTCTAATATTTAGTGGGGGTGTACAGAAACTTTTAGTGTTCCATGCTCCTGGCTTTCAATCCCTTACCCATTCAAGCCCATCAAAGGGGGTTCGAATCTAGTAGAAGACTGAGATATTTTATTGTGCCAGGAATAATGTGAGCCACAGCATCAGAAAAGGGCAGCAGAGGTCAGGGGCAGATACAGGCCTTATTTTCACCAGGCGATGTAGGCCCGTAGGGACTAATGGTCCTGTCTTGTAGTCAGGAAAAATTGAGCTGCAGCTCCGTGTCTTGCTAACACAGCAAAAGATAGAGTTCTTACACGACAAGAAAGAGGTCTGAAACTTCCTTCTTTAGAATGTCCAGGTTTCTGTGTTTTTAATGTTCGCGTATAGTTGCAGGTCTGATATGTTTAAGTTACATTTCCATTTATCTAATTTTATGCGTGTTTTCGTTCATTTTCCAGTGGCACTACTTTCGTGCTCAAAATATGTCGTCTGCTAAACCACAGATTTTGAGAGGCGCATGTTGAGTGATTTTGTGGGACTAACTCATTCTCATTAGAAAGTGTGTTTGGGCAGTAATTTAGTATTAAATAATACCAGTATAAGTGTAATTCATTGTAGAAAACAATGGGATATTTCACTTTGCCTGTATTCATTTACATTTTCATGAAATATGTGTGTTGAGTTACAGTTTGGAATTTTCGCCATTTAAGCTCACCCCTCAAGATCCTCTGCATTATCTTTTTATAGTAAGTTTCTAAAATCCAGTGGTGGTCAAATCATTTACGCAATAATTTCCCTGTATTCAGAAATGTTTTCTTTCCATTCTACTTCTGAAATATTCATGGAATGTTGTAAGCATTTCCCCCTAATCTACAGAAAGAGCTCTGCATATCACAGTTTTGAAGCTGTAAGGTGACGGGGGATATAACCAAATAGAACTGTAATATACTAGGGAGGAGGTACATGAAACAATATGATGCCATGAGAGGATGCATCCCAGCATAGCTTCAGTCCATCTAACCATGACGATTTTACATTGTATCTCAATACTCATTTTTACCCTCGGCCAATTTTGGCCATGGGGTATTGTCGTCTTGAATGTCCGTCTGTTCGTACGTCAGTACGTGAGCGAGATAGACGGAAAACGGTTTCACTGAAGAATTCCAAATTTGGTATGCTTATTTACCTAGTCAAGGACCAGAAGCCTATTGAATTGGGACCTGATTGGGTGGAAACCTTGGCGGCCATCTTTAATTTTATGCAAAATGGATAATGATCCATATCTCGGAAACCATTCAACTGTTCAATACGAAAGTTAGTATACATCATCGATACATCAAGCAACTTTCGATGAATTACCAAACCGGCTTTTCTGATTAGCTGGAAATTCTGGAGGCCATCTTTAATTTATGCAAAATCGATAATGATACATATCTCTGTTACCATTCAATTGTTTTATATGAAAGTTGGTATACATCATCGATGCATACAGATACTTTAAATCGGGACCTGATTGACTGAAAACCTTGGTGGCCATCTTTAATTTATGCGAAAACTTTAATGATATATATCTCTGATATCATTTAAGTGTTCTATACCAAACTTGGTATACAGCATCGATGTATCAATAGACTTGCAATGAATAACCACATCAGTTCCTCTGAGTGGAGAGAAGGATGGGCGGCCATCTTTAATTTATGCAAAATCATTAATGATCTCGTTCTCTGATACCGTTCAAGTGCTCGATGTAAAATTTGGTATACATCATCGATGCATACTTACAACAAATGACAGTTCTGGTTTCTCTGATTGGGCGGAAACCTTGGTGGCCATCTTTAATTTATGCAAAATCTTTAATGATGTATATCTCTGATACCATTTCAGTGTTCTATACGAAACTTGGTATACAGGATCAATGTATCAAGAGACTTGCATTGAATAACCACATCAGTTCCTCTGAGTGGCGGGAAGGATGAGCGGCCATCTTCAATTTATGCTAAATCATTAATGATCTCTATCTCTGATACCGTTTAAATGCTCGATGTAAAATTTGGTATACATCATTGATGCATCAAGAAACTTATGTAATGAAAACCGGTTTCTCTGATTGGACGGAAACCTTGGGGGTCATTCCTAATTGCAAAATTTTTGATACTGTATATTTGTGACTTGACTGCTTGGTGTTCCTGACATCTTGGTTCAAATTGAATACATTATGAATGTACCCAGAGACGAGGGGTTTTCAGATGCGCAGCTTCGTATTGTTATTTACTGCTGAAGGATATGCTTTCGATTATCTGAAAAAAAGTGAAATTTTTTACAAATATTGGTAACATGCAGTGAAGACATTATTTTATCATTTCATCAGGTTGGTTTCATAATAAATGTCTGTCCCAGCGTTTTTTTTTTTAATATATATATGTGTACAATTACACTAATGCACTAGAGATCCTTGTTGAGAGGAATGTGTGAGACTACAAGTATGGCTCTTCGCCATGAGATGGAACATCAAAGAGTTAGTGGAATTATTCCAACAGCCTATTTTACATTTAAATAGCCCCGTTTCAGTGCCTAAGGCTCTAGTATACCCTTATAGGGCACCCAAAATAAACGAGGTCTAAAAACGCCCAAATTAAGAAACGAAAAACGCCCAAATTAGACGAAGAAATTCAGGTATTCTAGTTTATTATGCAGCAAATTAATGTCTTGTATTTTATTTTGAGATGGTTTATGCACGTTACGCATATTGATATAATCTCATATGTAAATTCATTGTCTGGAAATGCATCTAATGCCTCGCCACGCACGGCAAAAATAAAAAGGTGCCCAAATTAAAAAGCTGTACATATCTGCCCACTGAGGTTCAAGTAATACCTGCTCGACTGCCTGCAACAACTTACAAATTAGCGTGGGCAAGTCGTTCTTGGTCCTGTCCCTCGGTCATGTAAGATGAAGTGACGTGAATTTACAGGATTTCCAATAGTGGCAAATGGGCAAGTGGTCGGCCATTGTTCGTTGAATGTTGAAAAGCGGTATATCCTCTTATATGAATTATATCGCACTCCATGCACTGGGCAACCCCATCTTTCCTCATTAGCATATATTGCCAACACAGAACATGTAGAAAGGGATGAGTTAATACTGAAGTGGGCAGGCCAGTTTGGACAAGTCGGTTGCTCGAAAGGCAACCTGAAAATTATAACTGTTTTAACCCCTGAACAGGCTAGCGATCATATCACTGCTCTTGGTTCACAATTATACATGTACTACCGAGTTGACTCCAATTGGGTCAATGAATAGCAGCAGTGTGTAACCAACCAGTAAAAATAAAATCTCCACTGCATGCATACCCTGCTTGGCTGAGTGTACCATTCTGAGTGCTCTTCTAAAGACTACACTCTCCATCCATACTTCCAGTTTGTGTAAATCCATTTATATTCTTGTGATTATCAGTGTCTGGAGCATAGGGCCAGCCCATGAATGACTCTTCCCTGTGCAGTCAGTAAGAGCATTTGGACCTTTACTGATTTGAGGCTTATCTGTGAGGTATCCAATTATGTAAATTTCCTCCTATATACATCACAGACAAGGTGTACCGGAGGCCATACTGATGAGGGACTAACTGCATCCACTGGTCCACAATACATGTGACCTATTTACTTTGCACATGATTTTTGGATACAGCAGGCCATATGGGTGCAGAGTTGAACCTTGCCATGCAGGGTAGTAAGACCAATCCTGGGCCAGGATCAGTAGATTCAATTCTCTTCCAACCCTGCAGGCTTCATGCTGGGATCTTTGAGTGAGTGAAATTCCTGTAATATGTACAAGAATGTATGTATAATGAGCTTGTGACATTTTCTATATTATGGCCTAGCTGTACTGTTGTATGTTGCAATAGTGATTTAGAAACGGCAGGATTGTCTCATTTCATTTGTTTGCAGGCCAGGAACCCTTCTAAGAATATAAACTTGATGACTTGGTACTGCTGCATGTCAAGGTACAAGAAATGTCAGATGGAATTTATATGAGGCTTTTATGACACAAATTGAATTTCTAAGATGTGTCAAGTTTGTTTACTGCTAGCTGACAGATATGATTAGCATGTTCTATATCTGAAGAAAAATTGGCGAAAGATTGGAATCACATAGTCAGCTGTATTAAACAACCAGCTTATCAGACTGGAGGAAAAGGCCATCTAAAACTGTTCATTTATCTTCCTTCAGAAGTAATAATTTGATACAGGAAGACACAATTAATATTCGAAATCCTGGTGTAGTACACATCTAAGTTAGCTAAATTTCTACATGTAGACTTATCAATAGGCATCCAAGCTCTGAATAAGGCAGTAAGAAAATTGACAAAGAGAGAAAAAATGTGATGTGCACGGAGAATGTGCAGGGTGAATAAACAAATAATTTCATTCAGTTGGCCTAACGTGTGATAAAAATAACATTTTCTCTGGGCCCAGTCCTAACTTCCTGTGATTTTGGAAACATTCATGAGAAGGAGAACATGCAAGTACCCTCATAAATAAATATGTGTCTTAGGAACCCCTGCAGCCTGGCTTTGTGACCTGGGTTATTTCAACATAAAACACATATTATAACTCATGGTGGAAAACATCTGGGAGACTCTATCCTCCTTGCAGGCTGTTTTAAAGATGGCTTAGCTGAAAATGGTTTAGTACATGTATGTATGGAGATTAATCAGTTTGCCATGTTTGCCATTCAAAAACAAGATTAAGGAATTTGAAATAAACTTTGTTGGCCCCTCAGGATAGTGGCTAAGCATTAGTTGCATATTAAGGTTGATAGAAGAAAGTGCTGGTATAGGCACCATGGTCTGGGAGTTAGGGCACCTGAAGCAGTACTCTCCAGTAGACTATCCCTGCAGTAAGGTGTGCCCCTATGAAAACAAGCTGTCCTGTTTGACACTTGGCCCCAATGCCTGGATGAAGGCATGCCAAGGGCTGCTACCAATTGTGCATGGCAAGAACAATGTTTATTTCCATATTGTGTAAATATTTCTGCTGGGCTGGATCTGCCCTGGTGTTTGGGGGAAGTTTATGTAAAACACAACATTGTATCTACATGTCCATGGGTATATAGTGTATATGGTAGATTTTCTAATGGCACGTCACACATTTGTGACTTTCCTTAGGCATCTTCATATATCAGATAGTCTGTCTGTTGGTTAAACTTGAGTGATCTATCATACAGTCTTTTCCTTGGGTAGACTGGTCAGAGTTGTTGATGATGTCTGTCCATGTTTTTGTCTTGGGGCCTTGTGAGGCTTCCAGGGATTGACCTGGGGTGTCATTGTTTTTTTCAAGGTACATAGCTACATGTATTTTATATTAAGATTTTGTAATAATAATCTTAAAAAAATAATAACCAAGAACAGTTTATCCCATGGTGGTTTGGGGACCGGGTGTTAGTCCTCCAGACACTATTTGATGTCATTGATAAGTTCGCAATAAAAGAAACTGCATAGATAACTGTCATATTATTTTCAGACACATATTATATCTGATATAAGAGGACTAAACACTTACATAATAATGTTGTTGATTTTTTTTTAACTAGGTCAGGTACATAGCAATTATTTGAACCCCTATTTCATCTTACATGTTGGACTTTACAATTGGTAGCCAATACAAATTCTCTGTTGTACTACTATTGATACTGTGTGTTTCCAGTTCTATCCGCATCTAACATATGATCCTGGATAGTTAGTAGGGTCCACTGTTAGATTGCAACAAAACCTGGCATTGCCATGTGACTACTATTGTTCCCCAAAGTCACTCTACATGTAGATTGGTAGGTGAACTTCCCCAGGCAGTTGTACAAATCTGGAAGATATCAAGGCTGACCCAGCTAGCAGACTGTGGAGGTATGTTTTGAAAACCAACAAAGAGGTTGGGACAGAGGCCAATCCAGGGTGTTCTTCTATCCATGTCACAAGTGTGACACTTTGCTGATACTCAACACTTGAAACATCTCATCTAGGAATCCATGGTGCACTAGAAGTTCTCCTACATGTATCTCTTCAAGCGAATTACT
>JAVTVY010039299.1:0-15582 GCA_036873755.1 Hanleya hanleyi | reverse complement strand
CCGCCAGGAGGACGTATTTTAAATGAACATAGTATAGTTGTCAGATACAGCATTTAATATTCAGCCAACGGCTTCTATAATCGAAAGATCTTTTTTCTTTTGACAGCTAGAATCTATCCAGCTAGGCCATCATGTCGATTTATTATACCCTATCGATGAGCATATTGCTATCACACGCTTCTTGAGTAACAACAGAGATGGTCTGTGTTAACGAGATTCTCACACGGGAAATCACACGCAGGTATCACCTCGGATTGTTAACTGACAGCTGCTGACCACAGATTCTCCCCGGGGTCTTCAACTTGTTTACTCTTGTCAGCAGTTGTAATTGATACAGTCATTGATACAGCTATGTAATGAATGAGTGAGACATGGGTGTTACTCATTTTAGCAACACTGAGTTCGGTATCTGCGCTGGGAAGTGGATGAGATCTATCCATTACGGTACGTAGTTTTCCGCCAGAGAGCTGTTCATTTTAACCCTTTTAACCCTACCAGGCCCGTGGGGGGTGGGGGAGGGGGGCAAATGCCCGTCATTTTTCATATTTTAAGAAATATCTCTGTCTTACATGCGTTAGGTACACCTTCGGAGCCTCATCTTTTTCGTTCTCCAGCGGGGTTGAAAACCTTAACCCTATCAAGTCTGAGCTTTTGGGACCTGTCCAGGCCTGAAATTATTTTTTACCCCTTTAGATGTGAAATAACTTTTTTATTTCACATCACATTAATATTTACTAATTTATCACGCAGCTTTTGCGAAGAAATTGCATAAATGAAAAATCTGCCCAACAAATCGACCATAAATGCCGTTTTTGAAAATGACGTCACTGTTACGTCATCATAAACTAGATAGGGTAAATACACAAGCAAAACAGTAACAGGGGAAAAAATCTAGTAATTGAAAGAACTGGAATTAAAGACGTAATAAATAAATATGAAATAAAATACGACAAATAAAAATCTATAGATAATACAAAGTGAGAATACGACAATTAAAAGATCGAGTGAGTAAATATGCATTACGTTAGTTACGATACAAATTACGACAAATTAAAGATCTGGTAAATAATTATGAAGAATTAGTGCGATATTTTAAGTTAATATGTAAATTTCGGATGAAGAGGAATGAAGATGAACACTTCGGGCTATGTTTTTGGATGGACACTGTTTCTGTTCAATCACACATTGACAATGAACACTCTAAAACACGATTTTACATAAACAGTCCACTTTTGGCAATTGCGTCCAAAATTTGTTCTCCAGGGTTTGAAGCTCCTAAACCCTTGGGTCTTAATTCTCTGAGCACGGTCTTCCACGCTGGGCGCAACAAGTCGCTTAGCGCTCATCGGCATCACGACAATTCAAGCATGTATCGATACTCACACTGCTTCGGTCAGCGTAACGAGTTCGGCATTCCAGCTAATCAGTTTCCTGCGAGCATTGTCCCAAAATGTGCATTCTAACGCGTTAACCCTATCTGGCCTGGGCGATTTGGGGTGTACCGCAGCCTTGGGGGGGTAGGCGGAAAGTGCCTCCCCTATATATTTTCGCTATCGCTATTAAAGGCTAGAGGGCTGAAACTTACCACACTATATAATTGGGTCAAGCTCTACAAGAAAATGTAAAAAAATCCAAGATGGTCGCCATGATGACGTCACTGACGTCATTTTCATAAAGAGCATTTTTTGACCATTTGTTTGTCAGAATTTTCGAATTTTTTGTATTTTTGTTTTTTCTTCGCAAAACTGCATAATAAATTAGTAAATAATAATGTGATAAGAAATAAAATAGATTTACCCACTTTTCCATTCAGAAAAGCAAAATTTTTGAAGAAATATGACGAAAACATCACTTTTCTGGTACCCCACATGGCCGTCATTTTGAATTTACCCATGATCCTCTACTCGGGGGATCATGCAGATAGGCTCAAAATGACCCCAATATGATAGTCTAAAAAGTCACGAAGTTTCAGCTCTCAATTTTTTCTCGTTCTGGAGATCGGAGCAAAAAACAAACAGGGGGGGGGGGGCGGAAAGTGCCCCCCCCCCCGGCCAGGTATGGTTAATTAGCGTAAGTAATCTATGTCGCTACTCTCTTTGATTCTCCAGTCCATGGTCCGAAAGTCGGGGGAGTTTCTGGAAACAGTACATGGGAGGGACTGAGTGCAATATACGTTAGCTTATACAAGTGCTTGTCTAAGTTCGGCTCCAAAAGCTCAGTTTATGGCAATTGTAAGCATCGCGGATCTGAGTAGTTGTTCCACATGAATTTTGAAGATGTCAGACACCCGTCTGCGTAAAGAGGGTTTGATGGTTATTTTCAGGCCTTTTCGTGATGTTTCAGTCGTGAAAAAGTTTCAAATATAGCAAGTCTTGATACTCTACATATAACATATAAGCAAGTATGGATATTATTTGAAGCAAGTCACAACGACTTTCAAAAGCAGTTTACAGACGAATATACATTCAATGCTTCATTCAGATTCTTAAATTTCCTTGTAGGCGATCGCAATAAGATAGATATGTAGTATCAACCGCGGTGCTTTTGGCAAGATTCAACCAGTCAGTGCGTGCCATAGGCTCTACTTTTCCTCGCTCTAATCAGTCAAACAAGTACTCTTGGAGTTAAGTCAGGATCGGTCACTTTCCATATCGACAGGTGTAGCTTTTAATATTATCGGTATTCAGGAGCTACGGTATTGTAATTTAGACTTCCAGTGTGCCTGGCTGGGAAACAAAGCATCACATGGATAACTTTTGCCTCTTGTGGTGTTTTTAGAAATATGCAGTCAGTATATGGTCAGTATGGTTGTGTGCGTGGGTGGGTGGGGTGGGGGTGGAGAGGATTAGGGGGTTGCTTGAGGAAGACTGCATGCCACTGATGTTCAGGAGGGAGTGCCATGCTTCAGTGGCATCAACCACTTGAAAACGTTGTGGACTTCCATCAATAACTAAGTGCCATGTATGTGAAGAATGTACTGGAGACAGAAAGTAGGGAGAAGGTTCAAATATATTTTGTATGCAATAGGCTGGTAAAATCCTTTGTTTTGTTACTGCAGAAACAAATTATTCTCATTTATTTCTCACATTTTCCAGAATGCCTGCAGCAGGAGCTGAAATAGTTAAACGTTTCAGAAAGAAAACGAGAAAAAGGGGCTGCGAACAGTATAAGGCAAAACACAAAGAACAAGTTAAAAGAAGTAGAGCCAAGTAAAAAGAAAGAGAGCAACAATTATCAAATTTCTGCAGAAAAGTCGTCTTCAGAAAAACAGAAGACTTGCCGGTGCTAGAGGACGCGTGGTCATGTCATCCAGTTGCCACATGAACAGGTACAATAAAAGCGTACCTCAGATACAACACATATCACGAATCTTTAGATTCTTGGTATGTGCTTTAGAATAGGTTAACCAGAAGACTATACTGTGAAGTCTGTGGCTCTGTCAGTATGTCGGCACCTCTTCCCACTTCCCTTATATGCGTTGTAATTGTAACGAGAAAACGTGTGTCTGTACACCGTTATCGGCTCAGAGAACGAGGACAGAGAGATGTACATTCACCTTTCTCTAGTCCCATGGCATTTGCGAATGCCAGGAGAATGATGACTGAAGAATTGCCCAGTACATTTAAGTACATCCAGAAGTAGTCTTAATAAGTCAACAGCTTTGAGCAACGACATTATCCTAAAAGCGAAGAAATTTTATGAGCGAGGTGATATAAGCATTCAAGCCCCTGTGTAAAGACATGTGACTATCATTTGTACAGAATATGGAGAAAAGAAAAAAAATTCAAACCAAGTACCTGATCTCTTCTCTCACGGAAACCTATGCATTGTTCAGGGAAGAACTCCCGGAAATTCAAGTGGGGAAATCTAAATTTGCTAAGTTGAGACCTAAATACGTCCTCCTGAGTAACAAAATTCCTCACAACGTTTGTCTTTGTAAATACCATGACAACTTTATATTAGCCATTGTGGCTCTCCACAAGGCGATACCTGAATTTCCTACATATTCACACACTCTACCAGAAACATTTTTATGTGAGTCTGCTAGCTGCAGTTGTTGGATGAATGAGTGCGAAAAACGGACAGAGAGGGGTTCAGATCGAAGTGCCAAGGTTTGTTTGGCGAATCTATTGATACATCTTGGTAAGTGTGGAAATATGATGACAATGACAGACTTTGCAAGGCAATGGAAGACAGCACTACTGATGATCTAGAACAATACATATTTCCATTCTTTCTCAATTCCTCCAGCACTGTCATATCAAGAGAAAACAGGCTGCTGTGAGTGGGTTCGATGCACATGATTTATCCAAAGCCCTTGTTCAACTGGATTTTTCAGAAAACTAAAACTGCATGTGCGGCTCAAGATGACATTCAAAGCGCACACTGGAAGCAAAATCAAGTGAACTGGGAGCTGGGTCCATCGGACCATACTGATACAGATTCAACGGTATCTGGTAGTTCCTCCAACAGCCTATCAACATAATTAAGCTAGTACAGTTTCCTTTGAATGTGTCAGATTGTAAAAGAGATTACATGTGAATGTAGCGTACCAGAGGGGAGCAGTGAACAACCGGTACATACTGTCGTCTCTTTCATCTCTAGAGAAGAAGCACAAGAAAATTACATGAAAATACTTGGCATCATCTCATGGTAAAGGGTCAGTTGATGGTCTAGAAGGGCGATAAAACGTCATGTATGGAGAGTCAGGGACACAACTGGTGAATGATGCAAAATTCTTCGTGGCTGCAGCAACAACTATGAACAATGTCAAGGTCATGGAGTTGACAGCAGAAGACATCAGGAACAGGAACCCTAACGGGGACGAAAGTCGAGGACTTCAAAGAATTTTTGACACTGCACCATCAATTCATGATGTTAGTCGAATTCATTGTGCGACGGTACACCACGATGATGTACAAGTGCTGTATAACTGAAATTCACCCGAGGTGTTGGTAATGTTATAAGACGAAATGTATCACATGACATAAATTAGCTGTGATGGAAGTTGCATGTTTAATGGGGCTTCAAATCTCCCAGTCGTATATCTGAAAACAACCATATTGTTTTGTTATTTGAAATGTTATTTCTGAACAAAAACAGGTAAAACGTTCGGTCCAGTGAATTGTGCAGTAACGTGAGTGACGTAACGTATGTGAGGCAGGTTTCTTGACGTTTGGTGCTGATGCTAGCTAAAACACCTATAATGTAGACAATAATATTACTGCTGCTTAGATGTTGTGGCTGCCTAATTATAGAAACAGTTGTTTGTTTGTTGAAAATTAAAGCCAAAGTTGTACATTGTATATCTCAAAAAGACTAAAAGCGTAACATGAGTGACATATTGGGTCATATGACTTTTTGTCAGTATGCCGGCATCGTTTTGCACCACTATTTTAATGTTACGTTTAATTGAAGGCATTCCAGGAGTATTTTCTACTCCGATGAAATCCTGGTTACAGGCTATCACCGGGACGATCACATACGCAGCCTTCTACGTATCTCTAAGACACTGGAAGAAGTACGTGTTCGTTTATAGTCCGTCATATGCAATTTTTTCGTGCCGGAAGTTAAATACTTAGGCGTCTACCTCGACAAAGGCGAATAACATTCAACTAATGGGGTAGTGCACGCCAGCCATGGCGCATCCCCACCGCAGAATGTCGCGGAACTTGGAGAATATTTAGGAGTCCTGGCCGAATACGTTAAGTTCTTACCAAATCTATCAACCAGACTTTGTCCCCTTCATGACATGACAATGGAATCAGATGCAACATCAAGCATTTAATCATAGCTAAGAATACCTGGCCAGAGAAACGTTGTTAGTATATCACGATCTGGACAAGGAAATAAACTTGGCATGCGACGCTTCAAGGTGGAACGCGGGCACAATACGGGAACATCACGGCTCTCATAACTATCACGTGTAGGCCTACATGTACGTCGGAGAACACATATAGAAGAGACATATAGACCAAATTCGTCCACGACTGATAGACGCCGGGCAATCGTCTCCGCCTGGCGACCCAATTTTCATCGACTCACTAATATCCTCGGTTGAGTACGTCAAATATATCGTGACATTCATTTTACACAAAGTGATGATCCAAGTCGACCAGAACTAAGTGAGGGTACAGCAACAGCAACTAGGTCAAGCGTTACCCGCTACGTGAGAGGAGACCACCAAAACGACTTGATTGATATGGAACTTTGGTGAGAATTCATGAACTGCGGCACTTTTGTGCAAATTGACTGCTGTCATTAACTATACATGTTTCGGATTTGGATACTGCTGGTGGCCTTATTCCCAAAGTGTAATCGCTTCATGCTAATAATCAAGTGTTAGTACTCTAAATAGTAATTGATACATATATATTGGAATCGGAACCAATGGTTCACATATATATTGGACTTTAAATGAGGATTTACACAAAGATTGATATGAAGCGATTAATTCAATTTCGACTTTATTGATTGAACGTTAATGGAATAAAGCAGATTTCTCATTTGAAAAAGGTTTAACATGGAAATCCTTATTTCTATTTCATAACAATAAGCTTAAATCATTGCTATCAGTTCATGCATACATGAATGTTAATTGTTCAATTTAGTGATTAATTCCTATAGCCACATGGAACGGAATGGAATCCTCGCAGTTAAATATTGAGGTTCTGGAAAAGAAATTAGGGGAAGGTGATTTTATATACTACACGCAGTATGAGTACCTTATAGCGGCCAACATAATGTATGTGTAGATGCAATTTTAAAATGCACTCTAGCGCGTTAGAACGACGCGAGTTTGAAATTGCATCCGTCATGTTGTAAAGGCTCGAAGATTACACGCGGTTATTTATCCCGAAATTCTTGTCTCTGTTGTCAGTATACTACGATTACCAACCGCATAATGCATGTAGGCCTAGATGTTTATCGATGCTGGGTTAATCTTACTGCGATCCAAATGAGCAAAAAACGATATAGTATCATAATCTTATCTCTGTAGGGATCTTGTAACCTTGAGCGGTTACGATACGACCTTTAAGGTGCTTTGTCAAAAAAATCTACAATGCGTCCGAAATGCCTTTGGTTCTCTGATAGATCCAATGAGCAGAAATGAGTCATTCATTTGCTGTACATATATTCACAGAAAAGCTCCATGTAATATGACGCTTTCAAAGTGTAGTAATCAGCACCAGATCCCAGCACAACACCAAAACATCGTTGCACAGATTATTTAGTCGGCCACATGCCCAGTATGACCATCACTGAGACCGATGCCAGCTGAATTCTGCACGTTCATGGACAGGGAAAATGGTGGGACTATTTGTAATTGAGCCGTGCTGCAAATGCTCAGAGGACGTCTTGATTCTCCTAAGCTCATTCCGTCTGACAGGAAGTGACCGATAATGTCTGTCAGGCGTGGGCGAGAGTGGATCAGAGATCAAGGCTGGCTAGAGAATGACAAAATCCAATACATTGAATGGACAATGAAACTAAATGAACCAAATGATCAAGACATTTAATAAGCCTTCGAGGCACTCTTGGCTAATTCTCTGTAACGAGGTGGTATTAACCAACTCTTTTTATTTGGGCTTCACATACTGGACTGACAGAAAAGGATCGCCACGGTAGAATTCGAGTATGGTATGGACTAATTTACAGCTAGGCATGGGTACAAACTATTCTTCCCCAAAACATTAACTCTGCTTACAGTTACCAAACTATCGCTTCCTAATAATATCAGTCACGCCTAAAGCTTATCCATTGAGGCACCTACACGGCTCAATATGATGATGGGTTCGAATAAGATCGGAGGATGAAACAATATTCATCATTTTATTAAATTCTATCACACCTCCTCCTCCTCCCACCTTGAAAAATTGTGACATCCACTATTCATGCATTCGAGAAGATCGTTGTATCTGAAATGATTGGATTCTTGCGGGATGCGGTTGTTGTTGGTTTTTTTTTAGGTTTAACCGAGGAAAATACTTTTCAGAGTAACTGCAGCTTCAGTGTGACAACTTAAGCCATTTAAACTGATTCATTGATTACCCCCAAGCACACACAGATACCCTGTTATAGTAGTTTAAACAGACGAAAACACAAGCGTGCCGGTGCAATGTGAGGTTGTGTAGTTCTTGCGTTGTTGAATGTGGGGATATGTGGGGTTGTGATCTAATCAAATTACTCCATTTCTACGACCGCCATATTTGACCACATGCTTAAATTATGTAACGAATTGACCGCCATGTTTGATCACGTGACAGTTTAGTCTGTAGTGCTCTTTCAGCAGTTTTGAAGCCATGGCCCCTGCCCAGTTTCATAGTAGGGTACACCGTCCGTTTTTTCACATTTTAATTGTTTTCTTCACTTCTACCTATACTACCATCATGTTTAGCATTATCAGTCCTCCTAAAGGGCGAATTGGTGGCCGAGTTCGTCTACCAGGAACAGCGTGGCCAGGGAGTAACTTGTGTACAGCTTTGTCTTTGCATAAAAGTCAGGACTTATTTACGGCCAAGAAATAATAAGTTGACCTTCATGTTTTCGCCATTTCAACCACAGAACACAGCTAGGACAATGTCTTTAATTGAAATCGCTTTTATAGATTTTTCTGGAAATTTGACAATGTTTTCTACTTTTTGATGTGCTTTTGGGGAAAGTTGATGCAATTTTGGAGTGTCAATCTAGTTTCAATATCCAATAACATAACAATAATGATATAATCATGCTCTTTCAGGAAATATATAGATATGTCTGATTTGGGCTGAAGATTTTTGTGAAACATTTTGGGAACAGGTAAATCCTATTAACATAGAAGGAAATATACTATATTGATAGTAATATAAGGGAAATACACCATACACCATGATACATATTTTAATGATAAACTATAGTAACATGTCAGTCATCAGATCATTGTATAATGATGACATGGCATAGCTTTCCATAAATGATATATGCATGTGAACTTCGTTTGAAAACTCAACACACCATTGTATAATAATGACATGGCATAGCTTTCCATAAATTATATATGCATGTGAACTTCTTTTGGATATTCCCAATTTACTTCTATTTATTCTCAATCTGATTCTTATTATGTATCCAGTTCGGCATCATAACGACACAGTGTTACCACCCTGTAGTGAGTCGATAACAATATAAATTAATTAAATAAAATGATGCTGCTTTGTTTTCATTCATATATCCGTACTTTCACTGTTCGACTCGTATTATCCATTTGGCAATCTCTCGAATACGCGGTTTTTCTGTTTGGTCCAATAGCTTGTAAATAGTCAATATTGTAATCCCTTTAAATCTGATTATCAGTGTTCAACACTTCATTGAGAATGAAATCATATTTCGCCCCATAACAAGTGATCACGTGATCAAAATACATTTGTCTTGCACTCTTTTCCATTTAGAACCATATCTGTTTCCATGCCTGTTGCTACGTGGGGAAGATTAGAGAGAGAGAGAGAGAGAGAGAGAGAGAGAGAGATATCGAGTAATGGTTTAACGTCGCGCTCAGCAATATTTTAGCTATATAGCGACAATCACACAAAACTCTAAGTATTTCAACAAAAACAAGTCATCAACCCAGCAATCCTTAAGTAATCAACACAACACACCAAAACTATGTGCATACATTAAAACGTATGCAAACAAACCGATTTCTCTCAAATAATCTAAAATACAGTCTTCTTTTACCCGACTAAAAAAATCTTCTAAAGTAGCTGCTTGATAAAAACAATCTTAAGGATAGCTATCCCGTTAGAGTGTCAAAATTGGTCATTTTTATATTTCTTCATTCAAATATTCACTATTTCGTCTAACATTTGGTGAAAAAATGAGATCAAAATTCTAAGTAGAAGTGCTTCACTATTAGGATTAAAATTTAGTTTCTGAGGCACTGGAAAAATTAAACAGATTAACCTTTCACGCGACTGTCTATTTTAAGTCGTTAATAGCTGCCTGAGTGTGTCTTGTATTGTTTATTGACTCGCAGGAACTGGCCACCCTAATAGTCTGTCGTGAGAATAGAACAGCAGTTTGCATGGGCTTGGCTACTGTTTTTTTTGTCTGTTAAATTTTCCTTTCCAAAATTCAATTCTGCAGTAATTTGGTAAGCTAATTATCTAGAAGTCCTACTCTTTACATTAATCAAAACCATGCAAACATCCGTACTTTTGTTTTTAATTATAATTACAACACATATAAGGGAGGTGGGAAGAGGTGCCGACATACCGACTGCGTCATATTACTTCACAGAATAGTCTTCTGGTAAACCCATTCTAAAGCACATACCAAGAATCTAACGATTCGTGATATGTGTTGTATCTCAGGTACGCTTTTATTGTACCTGTTCATGTGGCAACTTGGATGATATGACCACACGGCCCCTAGCACCGGCATAAGCGGTATTAGATACAAATCTAGAGAGCTATGATGGAAATGCTCTGACAACTCGTATACTGGTAATTGATGAGCTGTTTCGCTGTGACAACTCGTACATTGGAGATTGGTGAGCTGTATCGTCGTCAGATGTAAATGACGGCAATTAACACAAAAGACTAGTCTGTAAGGCCCGATGTCGACCCAGCATCAACTTCCCACAAATGCCAACATATATCAAAGACCAAAAGGTCTGTACAGGGGGCGGGCCTCGGGGACGAAACGTCCACCAACAGAATCTCGCCATATACAGGTAAAAATTACAACACATATAAGGGAAGTGCGAAGAGGTGCCGACATACTGACTGCGTCATATGACTTCACAGAATAGTCTTCTGGTAAACCCATTCTAAAGCACATACCAAGAATCTAACGATTCGTGATATGTGTTGTATCTCAGGTACGCTTTTATTGTACCTGTTCATGTGGCAACATGGATGATATGACTACACGGCCCCTAGCACCGGCATAAGCGGTATTAGATACAAATCTAGAGAGCTATGATGGAAATGCTCTGACAACTCGTATACTGGTAATTGGTGAGCTGTTTCGCTGTGACAACTCGTACATTGGAGATTGGTGAGCTGTATCATCGTCAGATGTAAATGACGGCAATTAACACAAAAGACTAGTCTGTAAGGCCCGATGTCGACCCAGCATCAACTTCCCACAAATGCCAACATATATCAAAGACCAAAAGGTCTGTACAGGGGGCGGGCCTCGGGGACGAAACGTCCACCAGCAGAATCTCGCCATATACAGGTAAAAATTACAACACAAATAAGGGAAGTGCGAAGAGGTGCCGACATACTGACTGCGTCATATGACTTCACAGAATAGTCTTCTGGTAAACCCATTCTAGAGCACATACCAAGAATCTAACGATTCGTGATATGTGTTGTATCTCAGGTACGCTTTTATTGTACCTGTTCATGTGGCAACATGGATGATATGACCACACGGCCACTAGCACCGGCATAAGCGGTATTAGATACAAATCTAGAGAGCTATGATGGAAATGCTCTGACAACTCGTATACTGGTAATTGGTGAGCTGTTTCGCTGTGACAACTCGTACATTGGAGATTGGTGAGCTGTATCGTCGTTAGATGTAAATGACGGCAATTAACACAAAAGACTAGTCTGTAAGGCCCGATGTCGACCCAGCATCAACTTCCCACAAATGCCAACATATATCAAAGACCAAAAGGTCTGCGCAGGGGGCGGGCCTCGGGGACGAAACGTCCACCAGCAGAATCTCGCCATATACAGGTAAAAATTACAACACATATAAGGGAAGTGCGAAGAGGTGCCGACATACTGACTGCCTCATATGACTTCACAGAATAGTCTTCTGGTAAACCCATTCTAAAGCACATACCAAGAATCTAACGATTCGTGATATGTGTTGTATCTCAGGTACGCTTTTATTGTACCTGTTCATGTGGCAACTTGGATGATATGACCACACGGCCCCTAGCACCGGCATAAGCGGTATTAGATACAAATCTAGAGAGCTATGATGGAAATGCTCTGACAACTCGTATACTGGTAATTGGTGAGCTGTTTCGCTGTGACAACTCGTACATTGGAGATTGGTGAGCTGTATCGTCGTCAGATGTAAATGACGGCAATTAACACAAAAGACTAGTCTGTAAGGCCCGATGTCGACCCAGCATCAACTTCCCACAAATGCCAACATATATCAAAGACCAAAAGGTCTGTACAGGGGGCGGGCCTCGGGGACGAAACGTCCACCAGCAGAATCTCGCCATATACAGGTAAAAATTACAACACAAATAAGGGAAGTGGGAAGAGGTGCCGACATACTGACTGCGTCACATGACTTCACAGAATAGTCTTCTGGTAAACCTATTCTAAAGCACATACCAAGAATCTAACGATTCGTGATATGTGTTGTATCTCAGGTACGCTTTTATTGTACCTGTTCATGTGGCAACTTGGATGATATGACTACACGGCCCCTAGCACCGGCATAAGCGGTATTAGATACAAATCTAGAGAGCTATGATGGAAATGCTCTGACAACTCGTATACTGGTAATTGGTGAGCTGTTTCGCTGTGACAACTCGTACATTGGAGATTGGTGAGCTGTATCGTCGTCAGATGTAAATGACGGCATTTAACACAAAAGACTAGTCTGTAAGGCCCGATGTCGACCCAGCATCAACTTCCCACAAATGCCAACATATATCAAAGACCAAAAGGTCTGTACAGGGGGCGGGCCTCGGGGACGAAACGTCCACCAGCAGAATCTCGCCATATACAGGTAAAAATTACAACACATATAAGGGAAGTGGGAAGAGGTGCCGACATACTGACTGCGTCACATGACTTCACAGAATAGTCTTCTGGTTAACCTATTCTAAAGCACATACCAAGAATCTAACGATTCGTGATATGTGTTGTATCTCAGGTACGCTTTTATTGTACCTGTTCATGTGGCAACTTGGATGATATGACCACACGGCCCCTAGCACCGGCATAAGCGGTATTAGATACAAATCTAGAGAGCTATGATGGAAATGCTCTGACAACTCGTATACTGGTAATTGGTGAGCTGTTTCGCTGTGACAACTCGTACATTGGAGATTGGTGAGCTGTATCGTCGTCAGATGTAAATGACGGCATTTAACACAAAAGACTAGTCTGTAAGGCCCGATGTCGACCCAGCATCAACTTCCCACAAATGCCAACATATATCAAAGACCAAAAGGTCTGTACAGGGGGCGGGCCTCGGGGACGAAACGTCCACCAGCAGAATCTCGCCATATACAGGTAAAAATTACAACACATATAAGGGAAGTGGGAAGAGGTGCCGACATACTGACTGCGTCATATGACTTCACAGAATAGTCTTCTGGTAAACCTATTCTAAAGCACATACCAAGAATCTAACGATTCGTGATATGTGTTGTATCTCGGATACGCTTTTATTGTACCTGTTCATGTGGCAACATGGATGATATGACCACACGGCCCCTAGCACCGGCATAAGCGGTATTAGATACAAATCTAGAGAGCTATGATGGAAATGCTCTGACAACTCGTATACTGGTAATTGGTGAGCTGTTTCGCTGTGACAACTCGTACATTGGAGATTGGTGAGCTGTATCGTCGTCAGATGTAAATGACGGCATTTAACACAAAAGACTAGTCTGTAAGGCCCGATGTCGACCCAGCATCAACTTCCCACAAATGCCAACATATATCAAAGACCAAAAGGTCTGTACAGGGGGCGGGCCTCGGGGACGAAACGTCCACCAGCAGAATCTCGCCATATACAGGTAAAAATTACAACACATATAAGGGAAGTGGGAAGAGGTGCCGACATACTGACTGCGTCATATGACTTCACAGAATAGTCTTCTGGTAAACCTATTCTAAGCACATACCAAGAATCTAACGATTCGTGATATGTGTTGTATCTCAGGTACGCTTTTATTGTACCTGTTCATGTGGCAACTTGGATGATATGACCACACGGCTCTTAGCACCGGCATAAGCGGTATTAGATACAAATCTAGAGAGCTATGATGGAAATGCTCTGACAACTCGTTTATTGGTAATTGGTGAGCTGTGTCGCTGTAACAACTCGTACACTGGGGATTGGTGGGCTGTATCATCGTCAGATGAAAATGACGACATTTAACACAAAAGACTAGCCTGTAAGGCTCGATGTCGACCCAGCATCAACTTCCCACAAATGCCAACATATATCAAAGACCAAAAGGTCTGTACAGGGGGCGGGCCTCGGGGACGAAACGTCCACCAGCAGAATCTCGCCATATACAGGAAAAAATTACAACACAAATAAGGGAAGTGGGAAGAGGTGCCGACATACTGACTGCGTCACATGACTTCACAGAATAGTCTTCTGGTTAACCTATTCTAAAGCACATACCAAGAATCTAACGATTCGTGATATGTGTTGTATCTCAGGTACGCTTTTATTGTACCTGTTCATGTGGCAACTTGGATGATATGACCACACGGCCCCTAGCACCGGCATAAGCGGTATTAGATACAAATCTAGAGAGCTATGATGGAAATGCTCTGACAACTCGTATACTGGTAATTGGTGAGCTGTTTCGCTGTGACAACTCGTACATTGGAGATTGGTGAGCTGTATCGTCGTCAGATGTAAATGACGGCATTTAACACAAAAGACTAGTCTGTAAGGCCCGATGTCGACCCAGCATCAACTTCCCACAAATGTCAACATATATCAAAGACCAAAAGGTCTGTACAGGGGGCGGGCCTCGGGGACGAAACGTCCACCAGCAGAATCTCGCCATATACAGGTAAAAATTACAACACATATAAGGGGAGTGGGAAGAGGTGCCGACATACTGACTGCGTCATATGACTTCACAGAATAGTCTTCTGGTAAACCCATTCTAAAGCACATACCAAGAATCTAACGATTCGTAATATGTGTTGTATCTCAGGTACGCTTTTATTGTACCTGTTCATGTAACAACATGGATGGTATGACCACACGGCCCTAGCACCGGCATAAGCGGCATTAGATACAAATCTAGAGAGCTATGATGGAAATGCTGTGACATAATACATACATATTAAAGTGTACTCAACAATATACATATTAAAGTGACACTTCGCTCAGACACCCGCCTTGAAGTGATCAGCACAGGTGTGAACATTTCTCAAGTTTTCAAGTTTAAATTGGATTTTAAAACGCCTTGATGAATAAACCTAGTGTAATAATTATCCAGAATAAACAAGAATTCGAGTAGGTTCCATAAGATAGATTAAAAATGTATTTGACAATAGAATTCAAGCAAAAAATTAGGATTAATTCCGCCCGATTCACATTTTGCCCGATTTCTAGCCTTTCATCTTTTTTACAAAATCCGAGATTTAAAGTTTATTTCTCGAAAAGTATCCATGTTACGCTTTTGACATTTGGCATGTTTGTTATTTATAAGGTGATCTGGTAAATGTTGTCTTGTGCACCCCTGTTGGCTGACCTGTATCTGTTCTCTTATGAATATGACTGTATGCAGGCGCTTTCAAAAACCGATCCGTTCAAAGCCCGTTCCGTCTCATTCACCAAACGCTATATAGACAATCTTCTCGC
>JAVTVY010039298.1:0-16390 GCA_036873755.1 Hanleya hanleyi | reverse complement strand
TGGGTCTATTCAACACCACTTTCGATACAATGCTTTAACATTGAGACGGACTGGAGGTATGTTCGAATATTGAATCTTGTACCGTTCTCTCGTGATAATAATTTCGTTCTCCGAGTAGTCGAATCGCTAGAAAATATATAACACAGTATAACTCGTGGAATCAGATATAAATCTGGCTGGTAAAAATGCAGTTATGCAACTGGCTTCATATGACTTTTTGTCAGCTAGCTCCCTTAGTTTTCTCTTTATTATTATTCATTTTTTTTGGCATTCGGTCATTCTTATTGTGCTTTTGATATTTAAAGGATATCCACCGAGTGGCTTTATAATATCAAATTTATTAAACGAGAGTAGTAATTTTTATTTTTTCCGAGCCTCTGAAAGTACTCAACAAATCTAGCTCTTTATTCCGAACGAGACGGTACTATAATAATGCATTATTAACCAATGTGTTGTGTCAGAAATTTATCACAATTATATAAGACCTGTTGATTGAGTCACATGTACAGAATCAACGAACTTTTAAACAGCTGACTTTCTAAAAATAGACGGTGGCCATGGTGATCACGCGCTCTCACTGAGACGGTTCAACTTCACATGTTTTTAAATTTTTACAGCTCAAAGTCGTACCGGTACGCAACAGTTGGGATAAGTAAAAGAGTTTACAATTCTAGTTCTCATCAGAAGACTGTGAAGATTCAATTACATGAATTCGTCGACGCTTGGGAAGTACTGGTGATTTGTGGTAATAGACATTGACGTTGAATACCCCCCCCCCTGAAATCGGTCCACCGAATATTGGCGCCATTTCACTTGAGTGTGTAACATTTGACATAACACGAGATGTGCACTGGCTTTGTTGTGACATGGATGAAGTGATCTCAGATTCAGAATTAATATTGCTATGGGAAGATGTGGGTGCTGGTGCAGATTGAGAAGGTAATGCGTTTATTTCGGATGTGGAACTGAGGATACTAGAAATATTGCGGTGCTGACTTTCATTGATCGTGTTGTAAGAGTTGACAGACCGAATATTATGGTGACCGGAGATCTGCATTATGTGTGTTGGGGGAACATTATTGTCGGTCAATTTCTGCATGAGATGCTTCGTGGCGCTTGTATTCGTGAGCTTCCTCGAGTTGCTAAGCTGAGTTTCTTCGGCCATCCGTTTCATCAAGACACCCAGGTTGTTCTTACCAATCGGTTGACGTATGAGCCATCGCTGCCCCGGTTCGGGCACTTGCGTCGGTTTGACAAATTTGGTGTTTACTGCGACGTAGAATAGATCTTCCAACTTACAGTAATCAGCTGGTCTCAGAGAGCGATAACGCTTATACACAGAGACCGGACACCTGTTGGGATTGGTGGGGACATCCTACATTTTGGGCTTCACCTGTCTGATGTCACGAGGATTTCCATCGGTGCGTGTTTTGGTTTGTCTCTCTGGGAACTCCAGATATTCTCTGTCACTTTCATCGGTACAAAGCCTGATGTCACCCCAACACATGTTTCTGTGCTCAGTTTCCCCAGCCCTCACACCAAACTGCATCGTAGTATAAAACCACATTGTGTTTATTATAGCCATGGGGCTATGTGAGCCAAACTGACCATTTTGTCAAAGCTTTTTGATATCCGCGGTACTGGCGGGATCAGACCGATTAGGTAGGTTACCTTTTCCTTCTCGTTTTAGTTCCTTTTGTTTTGACTTCAAAGCTTCGCGCAACTCATAAAACTCCATACTTTGAGTCAGAGACCATGGGTATTTCTTCTGTTTGAGCTGTCTGTCAAAACTAGACAACATTGATCGCAAAGAACTTGGTTCGTAATTTTCACCGTCGGACTTGCGTACACTAATAAAATAATTTGTCAATATTTTCTCCAGATCTGTTGGTGGAATTTCGTGTATTTCTCTTGTTTCGTTTATTTCTGGTGTCTTCATGAATTGCATCAAAAGCTTTAGATCGTACTGTGTTTTTCTAGCAGTGTTCTGATTTTCCTGTGATCGGATTGTGTTCATTACATCATCATCTGTGACAGGAATAAATCTGCCGGCAGCAGCCGCTGCCTTGGATTCAGAACCTTCCTTGTGATTATTAGCTGGCCTGTTAGTTACATCGTTGAAGTACTCTGTAGACAAAACAAAATATATACGGTAATTGTACGGTACACGAAATGTACCAAAAAAGAAAAAAAATTTGTGAAAAATCTCGCGAGGATTCACGGCCTCTAAAATTATCAATTATATATTACACTGACGCTTTCAAAGACTGTGTTCATTATTTATGATAAAGAATAAAATATAATTTATTTCCAGAGAACTTATTAATGTTTCATGTTGAATTTTTACGACGCCATCGAATCTGATATAAATGACAGTGCTACGGTAATAGCATACCTGTGCCAGGCTCTGACGGACCCGATTCGGTACATGGGATTCTCTCCAGTCTTTCTGCTGGTAAGGAAACTTGAAAATCAATCCTCACTATTTGGACGGTAAATAAATTTCCTTCTTTGTTTACAATTTTTGCAGCACCTTTGTTATAAATTTTAACAAGATCGCCAATTTTTAGGTTATGGTCGGCCATGTTGAATTCACAACTGGAGCAGACGATTTTATAGTAAAGTAGTCCCGGCAGTTGTAGCTTTTCATTGGTTCAAATTCATCAATGAAATCGCCACCAACCAATGAAAATACTCGCTCATGTATCCCCCATGGGTGATCCCAAATATATTACATGGCTTTATGCAATGGAATTTTACTGATTTATGGGATAACAGGGAGTATTCCACTCATTGTGCGAACATGAGCAGTCCAGTAAAGTACGGAAATCAAGAACGTTACCCAATGAAGTAACAAAATGACAATTTAAATGTTTCGTTACTTTAATCAATGATAATGCTCTGGCCGTATTAATGTTTGTTGATGTTAATGTTTAATCAATCATTTCTTGGTTGTTCATTTTTACGAATTTTTTATTATAAACCATGAGCTAATATGAGCAAAATATGCAACAATTACGTAACGTTTTTGGAGATTGCCTCCCTATCTTAGTTTTCACGCAACTAGACAACAAATAAAGGTCTGTCTATATATTTCCGTTTTTCATTACACGAACTTCTCTCGGATTTTGGCTAATTAACTTAAGTAAACAATTTTCAGAGATGTTTAACTAATTTTGGGTAAGGTTCAGTATTTTTAGAATGGAATGGTAGATTTCATTATGTGTCGAATTCCTGCGTCTGGAAGCGAGAAGGTGAGCCAAAACACGTCATGGTTATTCCAGCTAAGAGAGATACCTCATGTAGTCGAATTTTGCTCTTCGTTACTGCTTCTATTAACTTCTAAAATCAATTTAAAATCTGTGTTGCACTTTTCAGTAGCAGATTTTCGTTTCACTGGAAACATTCGCGTTTTTTTTAAATTGTGTTTCGTTATTGTTTTTCGTATCGATCTGTTAATTCATCAAAAATAGTAACGTTACTGATGAGTTTTGTCTACTTCTCTGTTTGACATCTACAGTTTGCGTTTTCACATCATCTCTAAGATTGAGAGCGTATTTTTACAAAACTCATTTTACTTATATTACATTACAACCCTTTCAATGTTGCGTTTAATTGATGCTTATCATATTGAAATCATTTTTAGCCTATTTGCGTGAACTCCGAGCAGAGGATCATGGGTAAATTCAAAATGACGACCATGTGAGTTACCAGAAAAGTGATATTTTTGTCATATTTCTTCAAAATTTTTACTTTTCTGCATGAAAAAGTGGGTAAACCTATTTCATATCATATCAAATTATTATTTACTAATTTATCATGTAGTTTTGCGAAGAAAACACATAAATAAAAAAAATCGAAAAATCGTTGAATTTTTTTTGAAAATGACGCCAAATGGAACGGAGTGATTGTGAAAATAAAGTTTTACCAAAATGTTGAGTTGAGTTGGTGAACGGTGTAATCTATAGACAATTTATTAACGATGACATGTTGACAATAGAAACACATCAAAAGATTTATCATCCTGTAACTAATTGCGGTGAAATAAAATCGCGAGTGGCAATGTATATACATTAGACACGATATTATTCACTTATCCACAGTCAATCTCATCAAAATAAATGTTACAATGGTGATTTGCAAACACAGAAATCTTGTATCTTTACGAGTGATTTAAAAGAATATTTGACAGTGGTTCTGATTCAAATATCGGAATATTATGATGTCATACGGAAGACAGATCTGGCCTTGGCGATTTGAAACCTGTTCAGGCCTGAGAAGGGTGGGGTGAGGGTCATTTAGGCACCCTCTTGAATAGTTTTCTTACCCCTTGAGCTAGGGGACTGAAACTTACCACAATATACCCTTGAATCAAGCTCTACAGAAGCAAACATAACCGCCTTGATGACGTCACAGTGACGTCATTATCAAGAAGGCATTTTGAGTCATTTTTCGGTATCAACTTTTTTTATTTATGTTTTCTTCGCAAAAACTGCAATGATAACTTATTAAAAAATAATCTGATGTGAAATAAAATAACTTTTGTCCACTTATATTAATATTAAATAGAATATTTATATATATATATATATATATATATATATATTATAGATTAAATACTCACCATATCTGCTGGTGGTTTGCTATCGATTGTATTCTGATTTACATGTGTGCCGTGTTTCAGCAGCTTTTAATGTGTCGGTATCTGTCGGCCTATCGCGGTAAGTTCCGCTCGGTTCCCGAAATTCTCCAAAGATCGTTTACACATTTTCTTTCAAACATTACATTGGAAATACAAAAATGAGATTTATATTTTCATAATTCTATAGTAACCTGGATGAGAAATATATACTTGGATTTTTATTTTATGGAAGCGCTTCCATCGAAAATGAATAAAACCGAACGTGGGTATATCGCAAAAAATCCCGACGACTTGACACCATATTTCTGGGTAAATATTTCGTCATGAAGGAAAGGGAATGTTTTCGAAACGGGGATCTCTTCAGATTTAGTAATCACTAGACAACATGGAAATCTGAGATATCGGCAAAGTTTTGCTCGATTATATTCTGATATGTGTGAAGTTTGCAGTGAGCTAACATGTGTCAGTTGCTGGAGCCGTCCCCACTTGACGTCACAAGCCAGTGCCGCGCGCATAAGAGCAGGGATTATGAAAATGTGTTCTCCAAATTTCCAATTCAATTCATTTATTTCACCAACAGTAGAAAGTAGAAGCCAAGAACAGTAGAAGTCCGCGCTGAATCAAAATGACAAATGTAACATTTTTTAAAACAGACGTGGCTGATAACATAATCATTGTTGGGAGTAAAACCCCATGGGTCTTTGTTTTCTCCCTTAAAGAGAAACCCATAAACATAGCCAATAATAGCGAATACAGAAATTATACGTATTTACCTATATTGACGCATGCATTCCTCAGTCGAATAGTTGGCATGAACAATAAAATATGAAGATATATGCAGCCCAGTGCGTATCATGGTTAAACAAATGATCTACAAATACAGTGAACTGCACATACAACATTGAGGCAACATCGCAATCATAATTTCAGTCAATAACTTTCCAGCTTAGACTCAAATTACGACACTGATATAGTAAGTTTCAATACAGAGGGCAGACCGTTCTATATACGGAGACCTTTTATTTTCAGTGAATGGTAAGAAAAATCCGTGGAATAAAAGGGTTTGTATAAGTTATTGTAGGAATTTCTTGTAGAATATAGATGAACTTCAGCAAAGGGCCTGAACATTGAGCGAACGAAAATGGACACGGTATCTGTGTGATGCATACACTTTTGAGTTAATATTGAAGTATATGTATTTGATTCAAAACCATGAGTGGGAGAATGTTGAGGTTGATCAAGAGAGGGGCTGTATGTTCTAATCAACCAGACAAGGATGTTTCGCATACGGATTTCTTTTGCAATATACTTACAATTTACATATACTAAAAGAATGTGCCGAAGAGCTAGCAGTAACATTAACTATGATTTTTAACACTTCCTTGTCAAGTGGTACTTTTCCGGCACAGCTCAAACAAGCCAATGTTGTTCCAGTGTTCAAAAAAGGCAACGAACAAAATGTTTGTAACTATAGACCAATTTCTCTGCTGTCGCTGTTTGACAAAATATTTGAGAAAGTCGTTTATTGTTCTTTATACAGTCATATTGAACACTGTCTTATGCCTGAACAGCATGGTTTCATCAAAAGAAGTAACACGGAATCAAATCTCGTGTCATATGTGAACTATTTGACTAATGCCTTGAAAAACAAATACCAAGTGGATTCCATATACTTAGACCTTAGTAAAGCATTTGACTCCGTTAACCATAAATTGTTGATTCACAAGTTGAAGCATTACGGCTTCACGAGAAACCTATTAAATTGGTTGAACTCTTACGTCCAACGGATTATCGTCAATGGAAAAGAATCAGCTTGGAAACCAGTTCTATCGGGTGTATCTTTGCTTGGCCCCCTACTTTTTGTTATCAACGTTAATGACGTTTCCAAATGCATCTCATCTTCCTCGACGTGTACGCTGACGACACACAACTCTTCAGAAGGGTTAATTCCACTGCAGGCGCTCGAGCTCTGCAAACCGTCTTGGACTTTCTTGTTATGCTGTGTAAAACGTGGAAACTAAGCTTAAATACTGTCAAATGTTCTATCATTTCGTTTACAAACAAAAGAGATCGCATTGTGTCTGATTATTTCATACACGATATGTTACTCGAACGAGTTGAGCAAGTTAAAGATCTCGGAATCATTCTTTCGTCCAACCTCAATTTTAAATCTCATATTAACAACATTGTGAGCAAATCTTACAGTATGCTTGGATTCCTCAAACGAACACGTGTATCCTTTACAAACCTAAAATCTCTTGTTTCACTGTACTCCTCTCTTGTACAATCAAAATTAGAATATTGTTCATCCGTCTCGTCGACACAACAGAAATATCTCATTGATAAGATTGGAAGTGTACAGAAGAAGTTTGTAAAGTTCGTATGTTTCAAATCCAAGCAGCCTTATGTATCTGGACAATATGAGGCTCTTTGTAAATCCTTTAATATTCCTCCTTTGTATACCAGACGCCAAGCCTCAGACTTGTACTTTTTTCATAAATGCGTCCATTCAATAATTGACTCTCCATATCTTTTTGAACAGGTATGTTTTAATTGTTCGTCTAGATGGCTTCGATCAATAGATGTTTTAGACCAGAAAATCCTAGAATTAACCCGAAGAAATACAGCTTTTTTAATAGATCGATGAATCTTTTTAGCGAACTAGCAAGACATTCCGGTTTAGATCTCTTTATCAGCCATACTAGTTTTAAACGCGAAGTTAAAGTCATTATGTCTTAGGTCTTTGGCATCTCCAATACAATTTTTACTGTGTGACTTCATGTTTTATGTACATAATTCTTATATTATTTTCTCCTTTATTAATCTCTTATATTGTTACTATATGTTTGTTCCTGTTATCAGTCCTGTAAGTGGGCCCCAGGCCTGTGGGTTTCTGAAAATAATACAAATACAATACAATACAAGGTAATTAATTGTTTCTAATGCGATGGATATGTGTTACCCCATACCAAATTACAATAAGATACGTATGGATAAATTAGTGAAAAGTAGAGGATGAATAACGTTTTCATGTTTTTATGTTCTTTTTATGTTCTAATGTGGTTAAACTTACCTGGCCTGGGGGGGGGGGGTACTTTCCGCCCCCTTTGTTAGTTTTTTGGTACTATCTCCGGAACGACAAAAAATTGAGAGCTGAATTTTCTTGACGTTTTAGATTATCATATTGCGGTCATTTTGCACCTATTTGCATGACCCCCCGAGCAGAGGATCATGGAAAAATTCAAATGGCTGCCATGTGGGTACCAGAGAAATGATGTTTTCGTCATATTTCTTCAAATGTTTTGATTTTCTGTATGGAAAAGTGGGTAAAATCTATTTTATTTCATGTCAGATTATTATTTACTAATTTATCATGCAGTTTTTGCAAAGAAAAAACAAAAATAAAAAAATCGAAAATTCTGACCAAAAATGGTCTTTTTTGAAAATGACGTCACACTGAGGTCATCATCGCGGCCATCTTGGATTTGTTTTACATTTTCTTGTAGAGCTTGACCCAATGATATAGTGTGGTAAGTTTTAGTCCCTTAGCGATAGCGAAAATATATAGGGGGCACTTTCCGTCCCCCCCCCTCCCTTAGACTGCGGTACACCCCAAATCGCCCAGGTCAGATAGGGTTAATAACTCCAATATTTCTGGATTTTTTTTCCATAACTCTATAATGTGTGAAGTCCAGTTTAACTTATCGTTTATATAGACGCCTAAGAATTTGAAATGTTAAATTTTTTTCAATCTTACTTCCAGATATACGTATTTCAATGTTATGTAATTGTTTGCAATTTCTCGTTAGTTTTATAATCAAGAACTTTGTTTTATTTGTGTTTTAAGTTCGATTGCACATGAACCAGTTATTATGTTCTTGGAGTTGCATCGTACTACCTAAGGCCTGGTGAATTGATTAACTGTTCATATCCATCGAAAGAAAGTTTCTGTCGCTGTGGTATGCCTTCTCAAGTACAATTTAATTTTCTTGAGATACTGACAATATTCCACTTGCTACAATATGTGGGCATACTGAAAAGCCTGTTGCATGGTTCACAAAGTAGAATGGTGGGACGGGGCTATCATCCTGGGACCGAACCATGTTGATGAATATTTATCGTGGGTGACTACACTCTTAAAACACAAGTGTTGTAATGGTAACATTTTCTAAGTGTTATACTCAATACAACACTTTAAAATGTTGAATACTAGTATTATAACATTTAAAGTGTCATAATCTTAGACTCTTCGGATTTTAACAACATCTAAACAATGTTATTTTTGCGCCAGGCAAGGTGGCGCGCGGTGACAGTGAGTACTTTGATTGGCTCCTGCTTCACGTGATTCTTCTGCCATTGCTGGAAAGCACCGAAAGCATGAGCCTGCCTGTGTGTGGGAAAATTCAACGTGCCGTTTCGGTAAGTTTGGTTGTTGTTAGAACGTGTTATTTTGTTAATTTTCTTTGTAACTGATTGAATACATGATTAACTTGTTGTTATTGTTCATCTTGATGCTCTTCTCCTTTCCGGCACTCTGATTCGGGTGTTGGCAATCCTTGACCTAGTCCGACACGCAGCCCCTACAAGATATTTTATAATACTGATTTCTATTGAATGTAGGGTCTGCCAGTTTAACGGGCAAAATCTTCTAGCTGTCGGACCGTCCCCGAACGTGGAGAATGTAGCGGTAGAATAGAATAGAATAGAATAGTTTATTCAGCTGATCACAGCGCCCTCTAGAGGCATACAATCACAGTCTCCCCCCCCCCATCATTGACATTGATTATTCCCGGAAACAACACTTCATTTAACAATGTTAATAACATACGGAAACAGGGTGTATAAGTGTCTTCTGGCCGCAATTTCAGTTCACATGCGGAAAGCGATCGCCCGAGATGGTTCATTTCCACTCTCCTATTGACGACCGCTACCCGCAGTGGTCCGAAATCCCACCAAGCCCGGTCAGGCCGCCAGGTTGAGTGGTAAACCGGGTCCATTCTCGACCTCCACCTGATAACTAGCCCAGCCAAGTGGGGGTGACCAGGAGACACTTACAATAGAAACCTTAATGCATGGATGAAAATGATCCATAATGAATATATGATAAACTGTTTCATGAAAAAACTCTAGCTGGCTACTGCCGCAAATCCAAAATTTCAGCAATTAATTTTGCTACATTAAAACAAATTGACTCATTTTCACACGTCATTAACCAAATGAATTTCTCATCCACAGATAGACTATTAAAGTGAACAGATGAGCCCCTAGCCAGTGTCAACAACTCAACTCGCTGATTATTAAATTGAGGGCATTCTAATAGAACATGTATTTCGTCTTCAATACTTGGACAGAAGTCGCAAGTCCGATCAAGAACTGAAATACCTGTGTATCTCCCCTTTTCTATATTTAGTTTGTGAGCACTTAATCTAAATTTGGCTAGCGCCTGACGATATTTGAATACTTGTATATTTAGCAAATATGGCTCCATGCAAAAAATATTTTTGAATAATTGATAAGTGCGTAGTTTATTTCCAGAGTTTAGTAAGTGAAAATCTGGCCTATTCCTCAAACTAGAGTTTTGGAAATTAATTATATGTGTTCTTTTTTCCATTCATCTGAATATGTATTAAACATAGCATGATGTAACTTCTTGACTGCAGAGTTAAGGGACCCACAGTAAGTTCTTGGGGATAAATGACTTAGTTTAAGTTGACCAAGTAGAGTTTCTAAACCAGTATACCAAGAATCTATGCCTTCGTCATATAGCTGGCGAGACAGTAAATATGCCTCTTTTGCCAAACTATTATCATCTAGGTTTGTCAAATGTGTACAATATTTATACATTGTGATTAAAAGGTTCATTGTTATTGGAGTTCGACCCAGATCTCCTCTAGCTGCGTCATTGCTAGTTTTAGAGTGTACGCCAAGGGCACACTTGCAGAACTTAAGATGTAATTTTTCAGCAGGCATATTTTCTAACTGTTTAAAAAGATATGATAAGCCTTTAGATTGGCAACTTTTGCTATTGACGGATGATCCCCAAATTTCTCCACCATACAAAAGGATATTTTTAACAGTGTGGTCAAAGATATGAAATAATGTTGACACACTTGGTTGGTTGCCATTAAGAGATTTTATTAAGTGAAAAAAAGCTTTTAGTCCCTTAGAATATAAATCCTCTTTCGCTTGTGAAAATGACCCAGATTGTTGAAAGGTCAAACCTAAATAAGTGTATGTTTGGGTTTGCTCTAGTGGTTCTCCATTTAAGGTAATTTCTGTTTTAATTGTTTTACCCGATTTAGTAAATACCATCACTTTTGACTTGAATTTATTAATTGAAAGTTGCCATTTATTTGAATAATCAAACTGATTATTAACACAGTTTTGGAGGCTGAAGACTTTTCATTGGCTGAAGAATTTAAACATGGCGGAAAATTTGTCTTCTCGGTTCAGGAAAGCTGTTAGAACGCTCGAATAATCTACCCACGGAAAGTTCAGAACGAATTCCAAGCCCGAGATTTAACTTAAAAGGTGGGTTTCATTATTATGTGTGGAGAAAATGGCGTATAAAGTATCGTTTTTTGACTGCCGGACATTTCGGTCCGGCAGCTAAGTCGATTTTGCCGGTTAAACGTGCAGACCCTACATTCAATAGAAATCAGTATTATAAAATATCTTGTAGGGGCTGCGTGTCGGACTATCCTTGACCTTGTTCGCACCAGCATCCGAGTCACCGAGTGCGAATGAGCCGAGAAAGCTGAAATGTGAACATATAGGCCTATCGGATTATCCTCAGTGACAAAGAACCTCTCAGTTTTTTCAGTTTGCCAAGGAGTGAAGTATGAGAATCAGAATCAGAATCAGAATATTTATTGCAAATTAATGCGCCCCATTTGGAGCAAACAATCACAGAGAAATCACATAGGGAATCATTTAGAGTTCATTGGAATTGATTGACATTGTGAGAGAAGTTACACAATCACACCAGTATTAACTATAAGCCTTAAGTTATGTACGGTACCTCAATATTAGAACATGAAGGCTGACAATGTTTTATATATACTGGACACAGCTAGATATTAGCCTCTCGCGTTTCAAAAGAACAACATAGATATGAACCCAGAGCTTTACAGACAGAAAAGTCTTCACAACTTAATATCCAGATAAACTGCTTATGTAATGATAAATTTAAAAAGGAGGAACAGACCTTGTTGACAATAGAAATTAGGTCATCCCGGGCCAGTTTGTACTTAGGGCACTCGAGTAGAAAATGTATTTCATCTTCGATGCTGTTCATACTGCACAATTCACAAAGCCGTTTCTCTACAGGAATGTTTTTATATCTGCCCTTTTCTATGTTCAATTGGTGGGCACTAAGCCTAAATTTACATACAGAGCTCCTTAACCTTCGATCCTTAATGGTATATAAATAGGGTTCAGCTTTAAAACATCCTTTATACAATTGATAAGTTCTTAATTTGAAGTTATTGACAACATGGAACTGCGTCCTATTAGACATATCACCTACCATGTTAGTTTTAAATCCTACATCTCTTGTCCACTTCAGCTTATATAATGAAACGATGGACGTTTGTACTTTCTTAATGAGAGTATTTTGGGGAATATTAGTCACCCGTGGAGATAAATGTGATATATCAAGGCAATTCAGAACCGCCTCGACTGAACCTACCCATGAGATATTGCCACTAGAGTGAAGGGAGACAGAAAGCTTATATGCTTCCGAAACCAAGCATCTTCTAGATTACACAATCTAATCCAAAATTTTATCATAGATATAATAATATCAAATGAAATGGGGAATCTCCCCATGTCACCACGTACAGCGGCATTAGATGTTTTGGAATGTACACCTAGAGCATACTTACAAAATCTAAGATGTAACTTCTCAGAATACATGTTTTCAAGGACATCAAATAAATAATCAGAGCCTTTGTTCAGACATTTTTTGCATTAATACATCCCCAAACATCTGATCCATATAACAGAATGGGTTTTATAGTATGATCAAATACGTGACAACAAGTACGTATGTCCAGTACAGAAGAACCGAAGCATTTAGACAGATGAAAAAAGGCTTTCAATCCCTTCTTGTGCAAATAATCTTGAGCTAAAGTAAAGGAACCAGATTGAGTAAAAGTAGAACCAAGGTAAGTATATGACTGAACTTGATCAAGTGATTTGCCACCATACACTATGTCACAGTGAACAGTTCTACCAGACTTGGTCATAACCAAAGTCTTACTTTTATCATAATTGATAGTTAGATCCCATTTCTGACAGTATTCGTGAACCTTGTTTACACTATGTTGTAAACCTTCAGAACTTTCAGATATTAATACTAGATCATCGGCGAACAATAAACAGTTAAGGGGAGTAGTAGTTAATGATACTGGCTCACATGAAGCATCAAAAATATCTGTTATGTCATGTAAGTAAACTTTAAATAAGGAGGGACTCAAGTTGTCCCCCTGTTTCACGCCGACATTTGATACAAATGACTCAGTAAGGGTATTGCCCACTTTAACCTGTAGTTCAACCTGGGAATACATACTTCTAATAATGCGGAATAAATGACCAGTTATTCCAACATCGATAAGTTTACACAGCAAACCTGCATGACTAACAGTGCCAAATGCTTTAGAGAAATCGATAAAGCAGGTGTAGAGTGGTTTAGACAACTGTGCATTATATTTGTCAACCAATGTTTTCGATACAAATGTATGATCTGTTGTCCGCTTACCAGGGCAGAAGCCTATCTGTTCTCTTGGAATAATACCATTATTGACTAAATAACTTTCCAACCTCTTGTTAAGTACAGAGTTAAAAGTTTTACCAATACAATTAGTTATGGCAATGCCCCTAAAATTACCCCTTCTTATGTATTGGGATAATGTAACCACACGACCAGGACTTGGGATAAACAGAATTAGAATAAATAAGATTGAATAGCTTTACCAAACTAGGTAGTAATGTGGTCTGGCCATATTTGAGCATTTCGTTCATGATACTATCTAAACCAACTGCCTTGTTGTTTTTAAGTTTATTAATTGCAGCCAACACTTCATTGGGAGTTATTCTATTATCTACTTCTGAAAAAGAGATCATCTCTGGGTTGATATCGAAGATATCTACAGAGCTCTTAGACTTATTCAAATTGGTAAAATGATCATTCCATTCAAAAGGGGAAATATTGTCAGCTTTATCGGTTGAACTGCCATTCTTCAGATTATCTAATAATTGCCAATATTCTCTAGGATTACTCTCTTGGAGATCATTAAGTCGAGTAATCAAGTCCTCTTTATAAGACCTTCTCTTCTTCTTTTTTAGCTTTCGAAAATACTTGAGATGAGTAAAAAAAGATGATCGTACCTGTGGATCTCTAGGATAACGACGCATAAGCTGTGCCTTATGATTTAAATCACGCTGCATTTTGGAAAGTGACTGATCATACCACTTTGGCTTCAAATTTCGTTTCTTTTTTAAGATACATACTTTCTTACATAGAGATTTATTAGCAGCTGATGTAATAATTGTATTAAGATGAGTGACTGCCTGTGTAACATCGCTAGAATAATCATTAGTAAGAAAACTATTCAACTGACATTGTATATCAGGTGATGACAACATTGAAAGAAATGTATCAGCAGAGCTATTCACATCCCAGACATATTTCGGGGGCATTAGTAGTACATTGTTAACAGTGGATTGACTTGTAGCATAACCACATCGAATATTAACAGACACTGAACAATGATCGGATAAATGAGGTATCAATGCATTAACTTGAAAAAATCTAACAGATTTGTTGGCCAACATTACATCAGTAACTAAAACATAGTCAACTGCACTACATCCCTGTGGTTCAAAACAAGTGTATCTTCCAATGCTATCCCCCAGAAATCTACCATTAACAATTCTGAGTTGACAGCTCAAACATAGACCCAGGAGTTGTCTCCCTCTATCATTGACTACATCATCTTGATTATATCTTAAAGGCGGTGGAGTGTCACATATATAACTGTCCAAATCCATATGATCATCATAATCATTATCAATATAGTCTACCATACTATCTGTTCGAGCATTAAAGTCTCCTCCTAATAGGACTTGACCTAACTGGGCATATTTCACAACATAATTGTACAGATCATTCATGTAATCTTTCTCAGTACGTTTAGAATATGTCGAATTCTTTGGAGGCATATAGCAAGCAGCAATATAGGTATTCTCTGACAGACCAAAGAAACGTTTGTCCAATTTAAACCAAATGAAATCGTCAGTTTTATCAACAATACATATTCCATCCTTAAGGTCATCCTTGTATATAAGGGCAATACCACCAGAGTATTTAGTGGCTTTTTTGGCCCGTGGCCTATGAAAATGTTGAATTCTGTAACCAGGTAATGAAAGTGAAACTTCTGAACCACAATGGGTCTCCGATAAAACATGCTATATCACATCTGCTGATTTCATGTAAGAAATCCTTATCATTAAGTTTATTTACTTCTCGAGTAATTAATCCTTCGATATTCCAAAAGCAGATATTAAGTGCACGTTTCATTAACATACTGCAGGAAAATAACGTACATGACAAGCAAAAACTTATTCACTTAACATTTGAATCATGCTATATGTATGGTCAAATTATTCAATCTGAACAATTGCAATTATTTAATTAAAGGACAATCAACTTCATTATCAATGAAGAGCAATGTGTACATGTATTATTCATGTGAATGATTTATAGTACTTTAAGAAAAGAACTGGTGACCAACAATTAATTGAAACACAATACAGTGTAACCTCCCTATAACACTGTCATTGGGGGACCAAGTTTGAGCCACCCCACAGACCTGCAGCCTCACAAAAGGGTTGAATAATATGCACGTGTTAATTTGGGGAACACAACAGCATCCGCCCTATATCAGAATCAGCACTATATCGGGGCGCCTTATAGCGAGGCTAGACAGTAGTTACAATATACTCCCAAGTAAACTGAATAATCAATTGTAATTGTAAACTTTATAAAAACTTATAAGAATTAATTAATTAATTCTTATAAGAACTAGATTAATACTATTGTTAACTCGAATGTCAAATGTAACTACCGGTACCAAGTTACACAGTTGAGTGACCCTGGAATCAAACTCAGAAACCGCGGTAACCCTCATACATGTATCTGGGTGGAGATCTGTGCCGGTAACCATGGTAACATAGACTAGGTGAATTACCCCAGTCTGACTCTCCATAGTGTCGCTCTGGGTGGCGTGGACCCCAAGAATCGGACGGGTTATATGAATCCTCCCTGCTGTTGTGCCGTACGCACTCATCCCAGCTGTTCCCACCATCCCAGCTTCCTTTCCGAGCGAAGGAAGATTTCCAGCTGGCTGCAGGGCTCCTGGGCCGATACTGCGGCTTATTATCCCGGTAATTTCGGGACTTTTCCTCTGCAAGGTACCGACTCGGTAATTCGGAGACTCTAGGTGCTTGGTCAAGCTTCAATGCTTGAGTTAGTGCTACTTTTAAGTTGACAGCAAGAACGCTACTCCCCTCACTGGACAGGTGGATTCCATCCTTCTCAAAGAATTTATGAATGGCCGTACCCCGCGAGCAAAGGTTACTGTTGTCTGATACCGACACATTTGCGTGTGCTTTCAAAAGCTTATGTTGCAGTTGTATGTTCACTTCACGCGTAAGAGAGTGAAGAAAGGAACTGACAAAACGACC
>JAVTVY010039297.1:0-15649 GCA_036873755.1 Hanleya hanleyi | reverse complement strand
AAAAATTAAGTTCAAACGTTTTTTTAGACCCTATTTTAGGAAGCGGAAATGTATATTTCCTGCTCAAAAGGTTTGATGCAGAAAAACGTAACAGGTCAATAGGAGAAGGTAGAAGGTTAAAGCATAAAGACCCCCTACATCCGACCGTCGCCAGCCGATTGAAGTGACGAGTGTTATTTCCTGTGAATGAATATCCATTAATATTGCCCATAACCTCACAGGACATGTGAAAGAAATGCAAATTGCTAACACCACCTCGTCGGTATTGCGAAAACCACCGACCTAATTTAGGGTCTAAAAAAACGCTCGAACTTAATTTTTTACTTGGCCGTTCCTCTCTAGCCTAAACGTCTGGAACTAAACGCTGACATAAGAAATAAAATAATAATTGAAAAAAATTGTAATCAAATTGGACGCCGCTAAAGTCACGTTGTTCATGTGACGTTACAATGTCTTGGCGTCAGTCCTTTCCGTTTCAATCAGATTGTGAAATAAAGCGGACACACATCGGTTTACAGCGTGAAGTGTTATGTAATATATCGCACGTGCTATGAATTAAACACTTGATTCAATCACCTAGTACAGTGAACCATTTAGAACAAACCTGAAGTTTTCATTGTGAGCTTGAAGGTGTTTTTCCAAGGCGTTCTGATATGTAACTGAACGACTCAAATGATGACTGTTATTTTCCATGAATGAATATCCGTTAATATTGCCCATAACCTCAAAAGAAATGTGAAAGAAATCCAAATTTCTAACACCATCTCACCTGTGTTGTCATTATAAAAAAGACACTTTTTTGTCCATTTTCAGGTCGGATTTTTCGATTTCTTTATTCTTTTGGTTTCCTCGTACAAACGTCCTGATAAATTAGTAAATAATAATCTGATATGAAATAAAATAGTTTTGTTCACTTTTCCATGCAGAAAAGTCAGAATTTTGTGGAAATAAGACGAAAATATCACTTTTCTGGTTCCCCACATAGCCGCAATTTCGAATTTACCCATGATTCTCTGCTCAGTTGATTATGCAAATAGGCTCCAAAAGACCCCAGTATGATAAGCAAAGTCACGGAGTTTCAGCTCTCAGTTTTTTGTCTTTCCGAAGATAGAGTACAAAGTTTGGTAGGGGGAGGCATAATGCCCCCAGCCCCGGTAGGGTTATCGTTTGTATAATCTTTTAACTTTCTAGGTAAAAACTGCACTCCCTTGTATATTATATTTCAAATGTATTACCCGGAAGCATGAGTAAGTGCACCCGGAAGACTGAATAATATCATGAAAAGTGCGGATTAATGAAATGTACGTCGAAAAAACGTTCGGTAGCATATAATTCAAGCACCAATGGGTCTACCCTGCTATACAGTGGACGATCCGTCATATAACCGAAGATTGAAGACAAACTGGCGTGCAATTAACTCGCGTGGTTTTGACAAATGTTCGCTTGCACAATTGACTGCCTATTTTGTGAAGATTATAGAGAAACACCCAGACAACAATACAGCTCGTTCTTAGCCTCTATAGGTTCATAAGAATCTCTATCACCAACTGGTAGCTTTATATCTACTACTTACTTAGACGGTTCGTCTGAATTGTCGGAAGATTGACCTCCGTCTGTTAGAATCGGCCATTTTACCCGGAAGATAAAGTTGCTCTACCCGCAAGCATGGCAAATTTCGTCAAAATCCCGGAAGTAGGGATAGTTGTTTCTCCTCCGTGTTCATACCAAAATTGAGGTCAAATTAGGAAATTAGAAATGACTTTTTTGTTAGTTGATACTTTTGGGGAGAGATCATGTATGGCATTCCAAAATAGATATCCAGGTCAGAGGTCAAGGTCACTGACCCAAAAATCAGGAAATGATTGAAAATTGCCAATTTTGGTGAGTGGATACATAGAAGGGGAGGGGGGGGGGGGACATGATGTGTTATGTATCAAAATATATGTCAAAAGGTCACTCAACCCAAATTTCGTGTATACCACCAATTCATGGCTGTGAAATGATCAAATTTTGTGTATACCGCCAATGCATGGCTGTGGAATGATCAAATATGTGTGTACCACCAGTTCATGGCAAACACGAAACCTATTTAATTTGGGATGTGAGCTCTCCAGTTCTAGGTTGCACATGTCCAACCCTTGGAGAAATCTAAACATCAAGAAGGAAGAATCACACTCACTGAATACCCAATGCTGTAGTCATGGTAGTTTGGCAAATTTGCTTTCCAAAATTTTAATCTTGAAAATTGAAGCCAATTTCATGACTCTTGTTTATGTTATTACAGATACAGTCAGAAAACTCTTCAAAAAAATAAATTGCTCCAATGAGTAAATATGGTCAGTTAAGTCTCTAATACAGTTTGAGATGTGATTCTTAAAATCGGAGATGCGATGACGAAAAAACATGTGTGAAATGTGAGTCATGCCCGAACATATTATAGATTGCGTCTCCTCATGCCCCCAACCACATTCCGCAAAAACAGTCAAATGGAAAGTGTATATGACCTGTAATAGTTGTCAGCTTGAATGCATATTTTCGACATTGATTTTCTCATGTCAGGGTCCTGTTTAAAGGTCAAGATTATTCTAGTCTGTTCTGTACTCTGGGCTGGTATCACTGATTGGCATACTGGTATATTTTCTCTGATATACTACAAAATGTATATCCATTGATACATACTGTATGCTCAAGGATCTGTGGTTTGATAATTTTTGCGACTAAAGATTAGCAGGCAACATGGCGGTGCCCAGGGCAACCTCAACGTGGAAACAAGGCTTCTCAAATTGTATTAAAAATAACAGCTTACTGCCCTCCATGAGAGCAAACTAGTTGGTTACATTTCTTTAAGCATCTAATCTTTGTGAAGGGGAACTATTTAAAATAGAAAAGTACTCCTTTAACAATGAATATGACAGAGATATTGTTGAACTGTACCATTCACGTTACAGGTCAAATTAATAGACAGTTTGGAGAGTATGGATGAAGCCACATTTGATAGCAAAGTGGCAGGCAAGCGTACCTGGTCTACATTCCTGAGTGACGGCACAGTGATTCAGCTCAAGGTTGGTGAGGACGGCACATCACCCATACTGCAATACATAGACAGGGGAGACTACTGTGAGAGGGTCAAGACAACCAGGATGGTGGAAATAGACAAACAGGTATAAAACACTTTCGCTACCAGGCCCTACCCTCCCCCTTTCTCTTCTACCATTGGGAACCCTGGTAAATGGCTTTGCTGAACGTAATATTTCATTGATGGTGTGGTGTACTCATCAGCCCAGCAAATGATTCGCTTTTTTGCTTTATTCAAAGCAGAGGTTACAGGGGTCAGGTTCTGACGTGAGACTTGTCTGTATGCATCACTCAGCACCTCAGCCAATAAGAAGCGAGTACATCAAATTGTCACTCCATATATGGCGATTTAAAGGAGTACTTACCTTATTTTTAATTTAGACTATATTTATCAGCAATTGTATTCCAAAATTTATTATATAAAGCTTATGTTGAAAGAATGCGAAATAAATGAAATATTGAATATTTTGTTGCTCGCCACGGCATGCATTGCACCACTGCATGACGATTTTAGATGTCAGTGGAAGTGAGCATATACTCATCTAAAAACGTCACAACGTCATGGAGATTTAAGGTTGATCGTGTTGGTCATGCCGATAATTCGCACGAGAAGGAACCCAGTAAAAATCCACTGACGTTCCAGTTGATTTTAGTAGTTCAAGTGTAATCATGAAAATGAATTTAGAAGCATCGTCGTTCAGCTCAAATCACTGGACAACTGCAGAGGATGCTCTTTTAGTTTACCACTCAGCTTCAAATTTTGTCCAAATTGAATCGGGCAAGCCTCAGTTGAAAAACTTGATTTGACTCTGGGAAATAATAGATGCGGTGCTGTACGTTGTTAGGTCTCCCGATGCCTCGTATACTGGGTCATCTTCACAATGTCAAGGTTTCTGTTTGAGCCTACATTAACCATCTTGCATAGCAGTCCGTGCTCTGCTCACTTTCAGTGTTTTCCACAGTTGACTGGTTTATGGGATACTTGATGGTGTTTTCGAATCTGTTGTCATGGTCACCATGGTTGCGTTAAAGAAGTGATTTGATTGGTCAATATACACAGGATGTTGCTGCTGCTGATTGGCTGAAAAATACAGTCTCATTTCCTATGAACATGAGCCATTCCCATGTGTACCAGAGGGTATCTAGGATAGAGATACCCCTGGTTTCAGTGAGGATGATACCGAGTGGGCAATACAAGCAGGGATTCATACACGTCAGTTCTACGTACCGAATTTCGGTTCGTAGATTGAGTTTTAAAACTCAATTTTTCAGTTCAAAACTCAATTTTTTTGAGTAAAAAATCAAAAGTTTTCACCAAAATATTTACACTCAATTTGTGTGTTGGAAACTGAATTTTCAAGCTTCGGAAACTGAATTTTCAAGCTTCGTAAATTCGAAATTTCAATACCCGGTTGTCGGGGAAATCATCCCATGGTCGCGGAAGCACATGTCAATCTGTCGGCAGCAACAACAATGTCAAATGCAAACTGCGTTAGCTGCTCTGAGTTTACCTCGGACGACTTAGTCTGTTAACGGGATATATTCATCCGAGACTAGTTTATCCGAGGTAAGTTTAGTTACATCAACGTATATTTTCGTGGAAGAATCCCAAATACTGACGAACCTAATTTCACTGAACAATCGACGAGTCGCCGTTCCTTCCAACGCAGGGAGATACACACGATACTTAATAAACACACGTTGTTTTCGTAGAATGCCAATCGTAAGTATTTCTTTGTGTATTCTGTGTGGTCTGTCTTGAGAAAATAGTAATACTGTATCATTTTCACTTTGGTTTGATCAACGAAAGCATTGAAACGAAAGTTGACACCAACGTACAGCGTGCGTTTTGAGAACATGACAAGGGAGTGAACTCCTACGGCGAGAGAACTGGCCGCTTGCAAGCATTTTGAAGTGTTTCGTTGTTGTTTTTTTTCCTTCTTTTTTTTGTTAACCATATTCTATCAAAATAATATCATCCTCAAGACTCCTACTATTTGTGTAATCCAATACAATCCTCGTGTATATAAATAATATATATATAATCATCGTTTTATAAACCAGTGTGTGTTTTCATACTGGTGGTCGTCATTTGTATTTTCACAATAACTGGAACTTCACTTATGTCATCACAGGATTTTTATATTTATTAATCCACTGCTTTTGTTAAATGTTTCCATAATTAAAATTATTTTTCTGTCAAAGTTAAATTTTGGATAATGGTTTCTTCAAATTTTATTTTGGATCTAAATTAATAGATAATGAGGTTTTTATGGTATCAATATATTTTTTTTTATAATCCATCTAACAAGTTGGGCCATATTTGTATACTGAAATTGGATGTGTGTTTGTATATTATCCAGACAGTCCTGTGTGGAAGTTGGAAAAAGGAATTAAAAGTTCTTTTATGTATTGTTGATTGATTGAGATATAACCGCTTTCAGAGAGGGAAATAGTTGACACTCCTCACTGCATGTATATGAGAACTACATGTGCATGCATATATAAATGAAAACCAGTACCGGCAGCATTACAAAGTTTTACATGATTGATACCTGAAGTATTACTCGTATACAACTTGTTCTAACACAATTTGTTCATGTATCCTGGATACCTGAAAACATAATGATGGAAACGAGTAAACGCAATCAACGACACAAAATGGTTTTAATTACACAAAAGGTTAAAAATACATTAATTGGTAGCAGTAGACAAGGTTCACAGAAGGTAACATTTACCCTGGTTTGTAAAAAAAATTAAAAACTCAACATTGGGGGGAAAAATGACCCTGGTTTGTAAAAAATTTATATACTCAATTTGAGGGAGAAAAAATGCCGATAAATTTTATTTTAACTCAATTTGAGTGAAAAAACCCTCAATTTTCCACATTTCGGTTCGTAAAATTTGGACTTCTATGAATCCCTGACAAGTGCTGTGAATTCTTTGTGATTTGCTTCTTTTGTAGGCATATTATAATCTCTCAAAATCAGTTTTGTCCAAACTATGTGAAATTTGGTCACTGAAACGAGTGAAGTTTAAATCAATCAAATAGCAACATTACAGTGTTTCTAGATTCACACCACACATTCATCTATAAATAAACAGCCTGGGTATTCTTCTGAAAAGTGGTATGGATATGATAGGCCACTGAGGCCTGGATGTACATCAAGCAAAAGGCATCTCCAGAACAACAAGCCCTGTGAGGCTGCCGGGGATTGGCCTGGGGTGTCGTCGTGCACACTCCAGGGCATGGTAAGAATAGGTCTCAGCTTCTCAGAGAGCTTGTCGTAAGAGGTGACTAACTGGGGCATCCGTGGGGATCCCGGGTGTGAAAAGGAATAGGACCCTACCCATGTGGTTTCCGGGTGTGAAAAGGAATAGGAACCAACGTCGTGATATGACTGAAATTGTGTTGAAAGCGACGTTAAATCATCTTCACTCGCTCACTCCAGAAGAATGACTGTGAGCAGGCTATAATGGAACTGCTTAACCCCCATCAACATTACCTTGTATGTCCTCGATGCTAAAGCATATCACGGGGCATAGATGTACAATGTATAATGTACACAACAAATTCTGTATTTTCCACCCCAATTTGCAAGAAAAAATACTTTTGATATCCCGCCAACACATGCACCCATTAACCTGGTATTAATACCATGAATATATGGGGGTGACTGAAAATAATAGCGAGAAGCATTTTGTTGATCAATAATTCGACGTTTATGTTATCGTTAGGATAGACATGAATAAATGTTGAAATAGTTATCTACAAAATGCTGCTTGCTGACATTTTCGGAGTCGGCCTCATACTGTATTATGCCAAGTTAAGAAGTGGACCTCACCACACTTGGTATTAAGATGCTGAAATCATGAGATTGGGCACCTGCACTTTGAAGATGGCTTCCTAAACAATAGAGCCCCGTGGTGCTCCCTGGAATCGACCAAAGGTGTATTTGTGCACACCCCAGGTCATGCTGAGAATACAAGGGGCTAGGCCCCTCAGACAGCTTGTTCTACACATGTAAGTTCCCTGCCGGTGAAAACATTGTGACCGAAGCGGTATGGTACCGTAGCGGTGACTACGTCTTCACCTTAACGGTACCATGGCGGCACTGGAGCGGTCCGTCAGTGGTTGTGCGTCCGCTCCAGGACCGCCACGGTACCGTTATGGTGACGACGTAGTTACCGCTACGGTACCATACCGCTCCGGTCACAATGTTTTCACCGATGGGGAACTTACGTGTGTATGAGACGATTGTTCCTGGGTGTAAAACGGAATAGGACCCCTCTGTGGGGTCCCTGGTGTGAAAATTGTTGAAAGTGACCTTAAATCATACTCACTCACTGATCCTAAACAATAGATATGCATTACAAAGAAAAACTTTTATTTCAATTGAAATTAAAGGTCATAAAATGATCAAATGTGAGAAACTTGTTTTATTGCTTTCTATGTTCAATACTAGAGAATACAAAACAAACGAGATAAAAAGAGAAATAAACAAATAATTTTTCCTCAATTGAGCACACAATATTAATGAATATTGCAACAAACTGTGTGAAAACTGGAGTTTACAAGAGCTTGTGCTGCTGCAATCAAATATAACATCAAGCGCATAATAGAAACATTTTTACTCTAACATATCTGAAATATATTATGCCAACTTCTTCAGAAGGATCTTTGTTTTCCTCTCAACATTATAACTTTTTCATACTAGGTAGCTTGCCACAAGGCCCAGTTAAGAACATTAAAAACCCACAAAGGATTGTTCCAGAACAAAATTAATGGGAGAACCAGAAGACACTTAAATGTTTTAACCCCTCACCCATACAAATGATCTTCAAGATAATAAATGTGATATCATGGGACCTCCAATAGAATACAATATCTACTGCTTTCTCTCTCTGTCTCCCCCCTTTTCACTTTTTTTCTGGAACAGCCATAAAACAATTTTAACATATATACATGATTAAAATCTAGACAACTTGTGTGCGCTGGTTCAAAAAAGCAGACCGTATCACATTACTGGTACTTTCCCAGTCCTTCTAACAATATATACATATACAACCTTCAGTTCATTGTGCATAATAGTGAAGGTATGTTGATGGAGTATGAGTGCACGCGTCTCTATATTTATTACGCTGATATTGGATGACAAAAAGATTTACCGCACTAAAGGTGAGTCACATTGTAATGAGTCTTTATAACAGCAGCATACATAGTACAGCTATATTTTGGGAGACATGTTCGTGGCAGTGCTATACTGAAACCCGCCTTATGATGAACCGTGTTATAATGAGGGGCAAGTGTACTTGTATATAGTTTTCCCTCATTATAACGCTCAAGTTGGGGGATATAATATTGGGCGATAAATTTCTGATGCCAGGCAGGACAATCCGTAAGAAGTTAATCGTTGTTGTTACAGAAGAGTTTGAGAAGCTCAAACTGGCCTGAGCAATAATATTCATCTAGAGCATACATGTTTCCTAGATGTTTGAATTATTCCTATCAGTTTGTATGTACATGTTTAGTTAAAACATTTTTATATTTCTTTGTTTCTTTAATTTATATTTTGCATGTAAAATATTTTGGCCAGGCTCTGATGCTCTTGTGGGCTTTGAAGAATGAATGATGGCCAAACTCTTTAGGCTGTTAAGTTGATTTACTTTCAAGTGGCAGTACATTTCGTCTTGCTGAAGCATTTGCATCAATCCATTTTTCACTAATTTTTCAGCAAAGTTATTTCCCTTTTCCAAAATTGGAGCTATGAACCTCAAATGTATCTATAATAGGATAGTGTTACATGTATATGGGAACATGCCTTCCTCACAGGGTTCAAATGCAGTAGTCCTTGTAGGAGTTCATTGGCAATGTCAATGATATGTTGTAGATCATATAAACATGATCAATGTACTCTTTCAAGACTATAGTTCCTTAAGGAAATGGACCTAAACTACAAAAGGAAATGCATCCAGTGGAATTTATGGGGCTACCTGATCATGTACTCAAATTGTAAATATTTCATCAACACCAAGCGATCTTGTTGTGCATACCATTCTTCATTCAGTGTTCATCACAAAATACTTTGAGAGGGATTACTGAAGGGTTGAACCGTGCAAGAAAAACATTTTTTTTGTGTGTCCATTGATCTCTTAACCCTCACATTGTGGCGATGTTAATTGTTGAAATAGCTGTTTGGGACCTGCAGCTGTAAGCACTTCTGAGGAGGTTCAATGTTTCAGGTTGGGAAATCACATACACCTACCTACCTTTCAGGTGAGTGTCACCAGATAAAGGTGGACACTGATCTGTCTGGGGACAAGAAGAAGTCTAGGTGGGAGACTTCTCTCTAATATAAAAGCCTAAACCATAGATCCTTACATGAAAGGCTGACTATGGTGTAACATATATCACTGAGGAACAACAAAACTGTCATGGCACCACTTCTTTCGAGGGCCTGTGACAAAATATTTATTTCTCACCATTGTTTTTGGGCGGATAGGTTTCATTGCTACCAAGAGCGACAAGTGAAGTTTTCCACATTGTACATAATGCCACTCCTCCCAGCAGGAGCATAGCACAGAAGTATAGGTTTGAGCTGTCAGTCTGTATTCTCTGAGATTTTAGCACCTGTTTCAATTCCGCAAAGCTAATGCATAAACCCTACAATGATGATCACAATGCCAGACTTGGCAGCCTTCAAATCACATGAAATACTGCAAGAATATCAATAAACAGTAATACATTACATACAATGATACATGTAGGAAAAATATCAATACAATTTCTTATAATATCAACAGATAACTTCCAAGAAACTTTCAAGAGCTGCAATGAAAACCCAAAACCCTGTAATCAGCTGAATATGCTTGGTGGATTACAAATTTTGTGCATTAGATGTCAGAACTGATTACACTTGAGCCTCATTAATACACATACATGTATATCTACCCCGTAATCTTAAGCGAGTTTCCATAGCTTGCACTTCCACAGGAATCCGATTTTTTTTGTCCGCACTCCCACTGAATAAATTTGAGAAACCACAAATCCACCTGGATTCGCACAAATTGCTGTGAAATAAAAGGCCTGGGTTTAAGTGTTCATTGATAGCATGGCCTGTGCTGTGAGAACAGTCTTCGTAGTACAATACTATCATTTCACTTTGATATGTCATGTAAGTGATGAGCGGCGAGTGTACAACGTTTAACCCATCTTTTCCCATCTAAAATTCACTTTTGGTTAACTTTGATATGAAAAAGATATTTGTTCAGATCCAATGTAAGTAAACAAAGTTACATGTGCGTGTATGTATATATGTGTGAAGCAAATGCATCATCATGAACATTATCACATCTAGGCCAAACCTGAATACCCTTAGATCATGTAGATACTTTCGATGCAGAATTAATTCACTTTTGTCAAATTGCATGTATTAAACATCAAACATATCTGTATCTATTACATTACCATTTCGATTTACATATAATATTGATAAAATTCAGTCTGTATAAAAAAAATGAATTATTTTCCACGAAAACAACAAATAAACACTTATTACCCAACACTTATTACCCTAATTATTTCCCTGGTAAAATACCCTTAGAATGAATTACATGTACATAGAATAGAAGACCGGTTGGTTGATGTCAGGTTTTCTTGGCCATCTGGCAGTGTTTTGCGTGGTGTTGATCAATACCATTTGTCATGCGACAAGTCAATAACATGTATCAGTATCAATCATGTCAGAATGACATACAGATACATGTACACCTGTTTTCACATTCTTATCACACTCACACATGCAGAGATTGAAATGTTAATTTTTTTTTTCACCCATCTCAAGAGAACGGTTTAAAAAAATGATTTTTACACATCTCCTCTTAACAGCGGCATGAATGTGCAAACAATACAAAATAATAAAGCTTTCTTGTATGGTTATGTTGCATAAATAATGGAAACCTAATCTTGATCGCGCTGATTGGACAGTGGTTGAGAAATAGGTCATATCTTGCATTCATTTTAAAAAATTTTGAGCAAAAAGTAATTAACCATGAACAGTTTTTTACCCATGTATATACAGGTACCATATTTGAAACCTGTGAGCTTTCTAAAGCTTCCATTTCCTGAATTGATCATTTGACAAAGATTTACAATGTATGTAACTTGCTCAATTATACTAATAACTTAAACAGTAATAATTGAAATTTTCTTTGATCCTTTTCGTTCTGTTTCTGTGAATTACACGTACAAATAAAAATAAACATGATAAAATAGATTATCATTACAATTTGGATTTTTTCGTACCCTCAATCAGATAGTTTCACAGCAAAGAATGTGAATGAGACTCGTTGAAATTACAATAAAATTCATTGATCCGAAAGAGATACGTACTACATTTGAGTGTCCTGCGATACCCCTCTCCGCAAGGCTATTGTGTAAATTTATGTGTATAAGTGAATACAAAATTCTGGTTACCCATGATTCATTTTTGGTTACCCATGATTCATTTCTGGTTACCCATGATTCATTTTTGGTTACCCATGATTCATTTCTGGTTACCCATGATTCATTTCTTCCTATTTTCTCTTCCTCCTCCAGAACATGGTTACAAATATGAAAAAAATTACCCCAACATCCACACACATCAGTAGTACAGCAAATGTCCACACATTGCCTGTTTGTGCATCTGTGGTTGGATCGGCCTGCTTACCCCTCAGAACTTTATTTTGTGTTTTAGACTCTTGTTTGTGTTGTATGATGGTCCGCCATATTGATCGCATCATGGTGGATTCCTTGCCGGGGAACTGGTGATCCAGAATTCCCACCATGACTGGACTGTCCGCATATGACTCATTCAGGAATTTGGCCACCAGAGACTCGCGAGAAGAAATTCCTGCATAGGCGGTGTAAGTGTCTAAGAATTTCAGACCTAACTTCTCCATGATAACGCCCGTCCATGCATCATCAGGCATGAATGAGGGCGTGTCTAATGACATAATATAGAGCTTTTCTATGATGTCAGTGGAGGCTATGTAGGCTGTTCCTGAACAATACGCTGGGAAAGCAGATCCAGGGTACTTCCCGTTTGAGATAGCATACTTGGAGCGAGCATGTATGGCCCTGGTGCAACATGGGAAAAGGTAGCACAGCGTGAAATGGTCATTGTATGTCGTTGCTGCCATTTGTGCGATCAGATAGGGCAGGAGTTTGTGTATATCCACGACAATGGAATCGTCGCCAACCATCACGTAGTAGGCGTGCGAACAGTATGTTGTTACCCATTTCCAGGCCATGGCCGTTTTCAGTGTCAAGTTCAGGTAAGACTCGTCAAAGTCTTCCTGGATTATGTCATCATAAATTTCACTTTCGCGTCGTATGGCCCGTTGTATTTGAGAATCTGAAGGGGCTGCGAACAAAAAAACAAACTTGACAATGAGATCGTTGAAGATCTCCTGCATGGCCCAGGTTTCTCTCATGGCCATACGACGGTCATAATGTGGGAATATTGACCTGATCATCACCAATAACAGTACCTCCTTGTGATCCATGCACAAGTGCGGCTGGTTTATAATGTAGCTGTAATTATGGGGGTTACAGTTTAGGGGTGCGTTGTAGAACAGTTCGGGGACGGCAGAGTTCTTCTCTCGGGGCTGTGGTGGTATGTGCCGCTCCTGTCTCAATAGTCGTTCATTAACTCTGTTCTCCATGTCAGCGACATGCATATGGTCGCCTTCTTCGTCGTCCAGGCCCTTGTCCTGACCATATCCTAACAGAGAAATAAACATATCGGGCAAAAGTTATCATCATATATCATTTTGTAGTGTCATGACAGTGTATGATGGTTTAGTGCCATTAGTGTGAAAACGTGAATGTTCGTGTACATCTCGTGTTTGTAAACCCGTGACATCTCGTGTTTGTAAACCCGTGAGAGCTGTTGATCACACTGCTGGGTTTTAGTTGTGTGAGTGATGTGAGAGTTAGTTGTGTGAGTGATGTGAGAGTTAGTTGTGTGAGTGATGTGAGAGTTAGTTGTGTGAGTGATGTGAGAGTTAGTTGTGTGAGTGATGTGAGAGTTAGTTGTGTGAGTGATGTGAGAGTTAGTTGTGTGAGTAATGTGAGAGTTAGTTGTGTGAGTGATGCGAGAGTCCATGATCCCTGTTTTCAAGATCACTCCCCATTGCATTGGCAGTTTTGAGGAGATTGATGAAAAGTTCTCCTGGAGAAAATATTCGGAGAGTGCTGGAGGGTTAAACTGAGATACCGGTACTGATGATGTAGAATGCAGCACTTTTCCAATCAGAGGAGACCGTCTTGGATTTAAGTGTATATTTTCTTTTTTGCAGCATGTAGAACAAACTGATCTCCACAAAATGACTACCATTTCTCTGTGATTATCAATAATACGGTAATTCCCCTAATAATTCAATCACAGGAAGTTCACTTTTCAACTCTTTTATTGAAACACAGAGAAAGAGTAACATTCCCATCCTTTATTCAAATTGAAGAAAAGTCATATAATTACAAAATGTGACACCTTGTAGCTGGTGCCGTGAAGAAAATATCCAGATATAAGCCATTGTTGCTGCGCTTCCGGTGATCGAATTATTAGGGGAATTCTCGTATATCACGCTTAAAATAAATTTGTAACTCTCTCCATATAAGAACTCCAGTACAGTTGTTTCATTGTGGCCTCAATTACATATCTATAGGGAGACATTATAATGTATTCATGCCCGCTGGCACAAATGTCATGGTGCTGTATAAAGTACCGTAATAACAGGCAGTCCGTGGGAGTGTCACTCATATCCCATGCCCAGTGAAACTGCCGAATGTTAAACCGCACACAACTTTCGGGTCGTACACGGCATTGTTGACCTTGATCATAGATCATCTCCCTATGTAATTGAGCCCCTGTGCATGAAACAATCGTACTGGAGTTAAATATCAACAGAATTACAAAGTTATTTCAAGAGTGATATATTATCGATATCACAGAGTAATGGTGGTCATTTTGTAGAGTTCAATTTGTTCTACACGATGCAAAAAAAAAAGAAAATTTATGCAGCGTTGACTACTGATCTTTGACTATCTCCAAAGTAGAAGACTAATTAAAATGGACAGACTATTCGTTGCCATAAGTTTGCTTCTCCGCATCATTTTAGTGGCAATTGGTGACAAAAGGACCAACTTTGACATTGTGACCCAGAAAAATGGGTCAATATCAAAGATTTTCAATGGGCATTAGTTCTGTGACACATGTGGACAAGAATTGAGGTTCCTTCGTGTCCTTCATATCCTAGCATAATATCCGTTAAATTGTGAAATCCGTATATGACATAAATATTTATCGTTTTAGCAGCAAGTGATTACAAGATATATTTGGAAACATCAACATATAACAGCTGATAAAAAGTCAACCTCAGCTGTCTCATGTTCAAGTTCCTCCTGACGATGTCCATAGATGATTAACCACAGAACTGTGCCAACATCTGTTTACCACAATAGGATAGGAGGGTCCAGAAACCTGTCTCTCTGCTTAAACAGAGAAAATCAATTTCACCATGTGAAAATAAATTGATTGCAGTCCATATTATAAATCAGATGTGTGTCTGGTGTGATGAGTTCAGTGAGCGTACTAGGACTTATAAATCGTGAGATATGGTGCTAACAAGCCATTCGTGACAAACGCGACCTGGTGACTCTAAAAACTAGGTCAATCTCACTGACATGACTGATTTTCAATAGGATTCTGACCTGTGCCCATATACATGATATATGCATGTTAAATAAATTTGGTGTTCCTCAGGGCAGTCATCCTTGTGTAAAATGAGAAAGTAGAGATGACAGATGCATGGATGATGACAATACCCAAAGCAACCTCCCCACAGCGCATGCTCCATTTCGCAGGCTCCAATAACATCCCTGCCTCCAATAGCGGAAGTTGACCTATACTACGTTGCTATGACGTATAGGGGAAACCAACCAACGCACGGTTCAGTTTGAATCCGACCAAACGACTCCTTTAGTGTTGCACATGAGCGAACTACTTTTCATATGCTCTGTCCAGATAAACAGGGAAAATTATCAGATAATTCTTTTTAACGCTAAGTATTATGCAGACTTGAAAAGTAATCAAAATTTTCGTTAAACATCTATTTTACTATATATGATGTCACTTCCGGCGCTGTGCGCGAAGGCCCCGAATCCGGTCCAAAAATCTGACTGGTGGCTGGGGTGTTATTAGACCCCCAGCGAGGTGGTTGTACCCAAAGGCCAATTCTTGCCAAGGAGTAAAAATGGCTGAATATATTTCTGCTCTGGCCTTGACCAGGTTAGGGCTATCCCACTCTCTAAAATGGAGGTAATAGGTCATTTTTGCTCAATAACTTGATTTCTTTTTAACCAATGCTTCAAATCTTCAGGCACATTAATCTATCTATTGTTCCTTGACCAAAATTTAATTTGCCATTTGAAGAACCAGTCAATGTTGTTTCAACAGCATGACAGCTATTTGGCCAATCATGAAAATTGGATAGATGGCAATTTATTTTTTTACCAACATTTGATGGGGAT
>JAVTVY010039296.1:0-17511 GCA_036873755.1 Hanleya hanleyi | reverse complement strand
TTCAATGACCAAGCTACGTCCTTCAAATTAAATCTGGCGTTTGGCTATGTGCTGCAGCATAAGGACACAGACCAAGCCCGATATTGTTACCCGAGCAGTAACATCCGGGTATTTGACCAACCGTTTACCATCATTAACCGGGCGTCGCTAGAGACGATGCTGGAGAAACTGGACACCGTGGATCCCTTGGAATGGACCCAACAACAACGCCCCAACACCAAGTGGACAGTGGAGAGTGTGACCAATGTTACATTTTTCGTTACCAAGCTGACCGACCACCCCCATCGGCTGAATGCGTCACTCATGCACTGATGAATGCCATAACATGCCGTACATACTCTATATGTCTACATGTTGGTCGTTGACGTTACGGAGGTGACCGAAGAGACACGGAGATTACCGAAGATGTCACGGCTCGGCCCTCGACTTGGGGATAGTTGAACTGAGTGTGCTAAAAATAGATCACCAGCTAGCGTGTTATAAAAGGGAGGCGGCCTGGCCGTTTCCTCAGACAATCTGTCAACCACCAAGATGTTCACTTGCACAACTTGCCAGAAGATGTTTACTCGTCTAGATAAGTTACGACGCCACGAGGCCTCCACCCACAACGATGCCCGGTATCCTTGTATAATCTGCGCACGGTCATTCAATCGGAAGGATAATTTACTGCGCCATGAGAGGGTACTTCACGCGGGTGCGACAGTACTATGTAATGATTGTGGTCGACTCTTCAAACGAGTAGGTCAGTTAGTCGGACCCAGTCGGTTTAGACGGCACCAACGTTTGAGGCATGCCCCGTCTCTACGGTTTGGGCGACAACTTTCCACTAAAGAGGAGCCGTGGAAGGTCAGACCCAGTGAAGATGAACCCGGAGAGACGAACGCCACTGGTGATGCGATGACGAAGAGCCTGCCTATACCCACGGTCCAGGAGGGCCTGGATATCCAGCCGGACCCCTCCGTTACGGTTTCGAGTCATACGCCTGACAACATCGAACATTTTCTGGACGAGCCCATAAATGTTCCTAGCGATCTCTTACAGGACGCTCAGCCAGTGAGTGACATTTATCGGCGTCACTGGTCCATGATACGGCACTGTTTCTACCGTCATCGCCCTATTCAAGATATCTACAATTTCCGACTGACCGACCTCGCCCGTCTACGCAGCTACATGGAAGCCATCTTCAACGACCAAGCTACGTCCTTCAAATTGAATCTGGCGTTTGGTTATGTGCTGCGGCATAAGGAGACAGACCAAGTCCGATACTTTTACCCGAGCAGTAACATCCGGGTATTTGACCAACCGTTTACCATCATTAACCGAGTGTCGCTAAAGACGATGCTGGAGAAACTGGGCACCGTGGATCCCTTGAAATGGGCCCAACAACAACGCCCCAACACCAAGTGGACAGTGGAGAGGGTGACCAATGTTACGTTCTTCGTGACCAAACTACGGAATATTGCCATCGGGTGAATGTATTCACCCATGCACTGATAGATACTCAGAATGCACAAACATGTATCTGAGGATATGTTGCCTCAACGGTATCCTGGCCTGCCCGACGATGATTAGAATAAACGGTTCAGATGGCACTTCCTGAAATGGAGACTTCTGATTGGACAAGAATACATCTAACGGACAGGAACGAATATGAAACATGCAAATGGTGGCCTCTGATTGGATAAGAATCTTCTTGAATTGTAAATATACCCAACGCGGCTCCCCAGCGTGGGTATGATGTAACATTGGGGAAAATAAACTATATGAAAAAAACTTCTTGTTGTTGTTGTTCTCTCATGTGTCATCCTTGTTGTTGTTGCTGTTGTTGTTCTCTCTCCGGTCTATATCATGGCGTTATGTTAGAATGTTAAGGTGTAACGACGAGCGTTGACGGGCATCACTGCATTTCGAAGAATTAGTGACAATTCCATGGAATATCAGAGCTTCTGATCTATTTCACCAGGGCGTTGAAGCATTAAGAATGGTGTTGGTGGGCGTTGCTACAAGATGACACCTCACACGGTCCATTTGGACCATGGATGGTCCATCTCTACACCAAATACCTCCTTTCACTGCCCCAAAATGCTCACTTTCGCTACTACTCCTACTGATGACGTCACAGATGACGCGAACATACCTCAAATCGGAATGTACACCCCGAGAGCTACAAAATGACACCTCACACGACGCATTCGGACTAAGGATGGTGCATCTCTACACCAAACTCCCCCTCACGCACCCACAAAATGTCCACTTTCGCTACTACTCGTACCGATGACGTCATCAATGACGTCACAGATGACGCGGACATCCCTCAAATCGGAATGTACACCCCGAGAACTACAAGATGATACATTCCAGGACGCATTCGAACCGTGAATAGCCCATCTCGATCCCAAATACCTTCATGTACTGCCCGAAAATGACCACTTTACTTACTACAACCAACTGCGCCTGCGCAGATTGACGCGACTTGCATTCAAAAACACGCCATTCTGACTCTACCCCACACAAGCTTCACTTTGACACCCTCCACGACCCATAGCGGTCCATCCAAATAACATCCTTCACTGCTAAAAAATGCCCACTTTCGCTACAACTTGTACTAATGACGTCACCAATGACGTCACAGATGCTATAAATATCCCTGAAATCAGGGTCTATACTCCGAGAGCTACAACATGATACCCCACACGACGCATTCGCAACGCGGATGGCCCATCTCTACACCAAATACCTTCCTGCACTGCCCCAAAAGGCTCACTTTCGCTAATACTCCTACTGATGACGTCATCGATGACGTCACAGATGCTTCGGGCATGCCTCAATTCGGAATGTACACCCCGAGAGCTACAAAATGACACCTCACACGACGCATTCGGACTAAGGATGGTGCATCTCTACACCAAACTCACCTTCACGCACCCACAAAATGTCCACTTTCGCTACTACTCGTACCGATGACGTCATCAATGACGTCACAGATGACGCAGACATCCCTCAAATCGGAATGTACACCCCGAGAACTACAAGATGACACATTCCAGGACGCATTCGAACCGTGAATAGCCCATCTCGATCCCAAATACCTTCATGTACTGCCCGAAAATGACCACTTTTACTTACTACAACCAACTGCGCCTGCGCAGATTGACGCGACTTGCATTCAAAAACACGCCATTCTGACTCTACCCCACACAAGCTTCACTTTGACACCCTCCACGACCCATTCGGACCCATAGCGGTCCATCTCTACCCCAAACATCTTCATGTACTGCCCCAAAATGGCCACTTTACTTAATACAACCATGGGGTTAGAGGCGTCCCTAATGGTCCAATCGGGTCGAGTGAGGTATCAAATTGAAGGTAACGTGAAGGCGCATCTGATAGACTGGGTGTGGGCTTGAATTAGGGTAATTCTACGCATGCGCGAAGGCCGAAGGCTATGAAACTAGCCTTTTTGGAGCTAGAAGAGCCCCTAGTGGCCCAATGGAGCCGAGTGAGGTATCAATGTGAAGGTGAGATGAAGGGCCATATGATGGACTGGTGTGGGTTGAACTATCAGCATTCTGCGCATGCGCAAGAATGGAAATAGACGTTTTGGAGCTATTTGACTATTAAAAAAGGAAAAAAAGAATGAACACATTTTTTAATTTTCTACTATTTTTTATTAACACACAATGAACGTATTCACAATTGAATTTAATACACATTAACAGTGAGTATTGAATTTTTCAAATACACATTAACAGTGAAAAAACTATGAATTTTTTTTGTAATACAATTATACACTCTCCAGATCAGTTTTCCTTGTTCTCAATAGTTCTTCAACAAGACTTGTTTGAAGTCATCATCATCTTTCCGGCCTTGGTGCACATAGATGTACGTCACATAAAAGGTAAAAACATGAATGTCTCCTACGGGCCACCGTATGATAAAGAGATATGGACTATCAGTATTGAAAGTGATGCAATTTGCAGTTGTTACGGTTCGATAAATAATCTGAGATGAACTGAATGATTGTGGTAGTAGGCGTGGCATAGTAGTAAATTTATAAATGACCCGTCACTGCGCGTGAAGAATGGCTACATTTTGCATCGGTGACAGCTGTCACTCAGACCAGGTCAAGCAGATGGTTGACCGCAGATGTGTTTTCAGTAGAGTTGATGGATGCTAGGTGAATGATGTGTAAATTTTGACAAAACATAAGGTAGAACTGGAAAGACTTATCACTTGAACTTCGGCTGAGTTGTAGGTGAGCTTGTAATTTACAGTGATTTCAATATATCACGTAAACCGCGCTACGTGCCCAAGGATTGATGCGTTTACATTCACCTACAGACATCTACGCATAAAAATGAAAATTTCCCGGTGTAGTGTTCGCATGGTCAGGAATGGGACTAAATTGGTTATAATGAAGGTAAGACAATTTTCCCTACTATATACTAATTTGTGCTTTCAATGAAAAATGTATCTTAAAATATTGCGAATGTGCGTAACAACAACAACAACATGGTAGGCTAGAATGTTCGATTTCGTGTACCACAACCGAAAAAATGTCTATCTGGAAAACTACAGCGCCCACAAAGTTGCTACGTCAGCACTAAATTCTATAGTTCTGGTAGGTTGTAACCCGAGCTTCATATTTCATAAGCTGCTTGAGAAAATACGTGAAATTTGCATTGATAAATTGTGCAAAACCGACAGTGCACTTCCACGCAATCGCGCGAGTGAAATCACCCGCTCAAATGAATTACATTGTAGCAGTCTAAAAATAGAGGTGTTTGTTGACATAAAAACAGCTGATGCATGTAGAGGATGTTTGAGTTTCACCAGAAAATTATGCCAATATATAAATGCCTCCCTATGTACTAAAATTGCCCGCTAAAAGTTTCCATGATATAGGGAAATAACTGTGATGTGTTTTTCCACAGTGACACGTTCTCCTAAAGACCGTCTAAGCTGCAAAAAAAATTCCGATGGGGAGGGGGAGGGGGGGAGGAGGGGGAGGGGGACATTTCCTAGCATGGATATTATTAAAAATTAATGTATATTACATACGTGTACGACGTTGATTGGTGTTACTCTGTGATACTGGTCAATGATACTGGTCAGGCAGATGATTACACACAGGCAGTGATCAGGGAGGTCCGTTAGGCAGGCGGGCAGGAAAATCGGTGAGGCAGGCAGACAGGTCAGGTAAGTCAGATTGAAATACACCCCTTTCCCTAAAAATGGACTCCTTTTATAGCCAATTGACCTCATTTGCATATTTTCAGTAACCACAGGCCGCCATTTTGAAACACACCACCCCTAACACACACATATCATACGGTGGCCCGTAGGAGACATTCATGTTTTTACCTTTTATGTGACGTACATCTATGTGCACCAAGGCCGGAAAGATGATGATGACTTCAAACAAGTCTTGTTGAAGAACTATTGAGAAGAAGGAAAACTGATCTGGAGAGTGTATAATTGTATTACAAAAAAAATTCATAGTTTTTTCACTGTTAATGTGTATTTGAAAAATTCAATACTCACTGTTAATGTGTATTAAATTCAATTGTGAATACGTTCATTGTGTGTTAATAAAAAATAGTAGAAAATTAAAAAATGTGTTCATTCTTTTTTTCCTTTTTTAATAGTCAAATAGCTCCAAAACGTCTATTTCCATTCTTGCGCATGCGCAGAATGCTGATAGTTCAACCCACACCAGTCCATCATATGGCCCTTCATCTCACCTTCACATTGATACCTCACTCGGCTCCATTGGGCCACTAGGGGCTCTTCTAGCTCCAAAACGTCTATTTCCATACACTTCGGCCACCGCGCATGCGCAGAATGCCGATAGTTCAACCCCACACCCAGCCCATTAGATGCCCCTTCACATAAGCTTCACTTTGATACCTCACTCGACCCCATCGGACCCTTAGGGGCTTCCCTAGCTCCAAACACGGCTATTTTCATACCCTTCGGCCACCGCGCATGCGCAGAAGGCCGATAGTTCAACCCCACACCCAGCCCATTAGATGCCCCTTCACATAAGCTTCACTTTGATACCTCACTCGACCCAATCGGACCATTTTATCTAGGGACTACTTTTCTCCGCGGAAGCTTTTTCCCGAGACCGAATCACCGCCAAAACCACGGCCAAACCGCATCACCGCGCATGAATACATTTTTTTTTTTTTTTTGCCGGAACTTTTTTTTTCGTGGAGGTAAGGTCAGTCAGTGCACTGGGTGTGAAGTTGTCCGCCATCTTGAATCACACCACCCCTAACATACAAAAACAAGCCGCCATCTTGAATCACACCACCCCTAACATACAAAAACAAGCCGCCATCTTGAATCACACCACCCCTAACATACAAAAACAAGCCGCCATCTTGAAAATCTGGGTTTTTCCAAAAATTGGGTGCAAGTGCACTCATAGGCCACGCCCCCAACCCCCTCGCTCCGCCCAAATAACCCCCTCACTCCGCCCCAAATGACGTCAAAAAAGGTTCTCGCGCATGCGCAGTTGAGGGCTATATCGGACAGATCCATGCTACCTACTACTCAGGTCTCCCCATGCCGATAGCCAATCGGCGACGGCCTCTCTTCAGCCTTTTGGAGATACTCCAAGCACGTGATTTTTATATGATTTTCGTTTTCTACCTCCGTATAAATTCTTTAAATAATGTGGATCTCATTCCGTATAGTTACATATTGGAAATGATTGTGACGAAAACGAAGATTTTTCAATTAAGAAATAATGAATACTGGTAGTGTATTTAACGATTTCAATATTAAAATCAAATTTGAGAAATGTGTGCTTAGGAGATTTTGCCTACATAACGTAATAATTTAGCACCTATTCGATTCTCACCACCAGCCATGACATTGTATTTTATTATATACCTACAGCATTTTTAGTATGTAAATGTTAGGAAATCAGCGGGCCTAATATATTTCGATATCAGGCCCGGCTATATCAAGCCCGTCTGACGTCAAATGCTGTCGGTTGCCAGGCAACCTTTCCACCGGACTACTTGTCAATCGGTGTCAACAAACATGGCTGAGTCGGAGTTGAACACCATCGACCAGCAACTTTTTGATGAACCGATGGACTTCAAACCAAAACCGGTAACAGAAGATGTACGTCGTTTCATAAGCGAACAAGAAAAGGTGAGCACTCGACGTTGCACAAACCGAGATGTGAATAAATTTCATGACTGGCTTGTGAGAGAGCACTTCGAACTGCGGGATTCTGCAGAAATTTCACCGTCTGAGCTCAACGAATATCTGTCCTCGTTTATAATATCTGTTCGCCGAAAAGATGGTCAGAATTTTGAACCGGTATCTTTCACAAGTATGAAGAATTCTCTTGAGAGGTACCTGACAGACCGGGGATATGAATGCAGTTTGAAAGATCGCAAATTCCACTTATTCCATCAAGCACTTACAAGTTACAGCAAAACGCGTAGAGCTGACGAAACAGGGTAAGGAAATAAACCTAATGCCAGCGAGCCACTCACCGCAGAAGAACAACAACAATGCTGGGAGAAAGGATTATTCGGGGCCAGTGATGGACGCACATAAGTGACATTACAATGCACATTGTGGTTTCTCTTCACATTACACTTTCGTTTGCGCGGAAGGGACGAACACAGAAGGTTATGCTGGGGTGATATTGTTTTGAAAGGTGACGTTGTCAATGGGGAATGGCTCGAGTTTAGTTGTACCAGGTAATTCAATTCTTTTATTGTACTGAACACTCGTTAGTTGCTGTTATACAGTGTGTGACCCAGTTTCGAACCACTGTATGGTCAGTACCTGCTACCGGCCTCAGTATATGTCTCCAGACCCACGGCAAAGTCGTAATTTATGCCTAAATTTCTGCACTATAAGTATAACGTAGTATACGAAATTTTCTCGGACAAACTCTGAAGAAGCAACAGGGGTCTCGTTTAATCACGACGTTGTTTTCCTAATTCCGGGTCACACGTCCAGTTCCGAATCGGGCGACCCCTACGAGGGGAAACAACTCCGTCAGGACGGAAGCTCGGCATGTCGACCCCCAGTTGGAACAGGAATAACGATTTCAGTCACCTCCGATATAAATTCATTAGTTAATAGAGAGATTCATCATTGAAAAAATGACTTGTCTCCAAAGTAGGCAATTGAAAATCTTGACCGCCATGGCGAATGATCTCTTAAAGACTGTAAGAGGTATTTTCTACTCGGTACGGAATATTGGTTACTATTGCTCCCAAGTTCCAAATCTTCAGCAGAAATGTGATCAATCCGATTTTCACTGTAATAAACCATTCAGACTTGACAAACGTTCTGATGATGGTGAGAGAATAGAGTTCTCTATCTCGGCCTATTATCCAATCGAGTCGTGGAGTGTCTCAACTACCTCAGTAGTATACAAAGGGTAAATTGACGTCCGTTGACCTCAGAAATTTGCATATTTTGTGGAGGTCACGTGGAGGTGACAGCCAATGAAAAGCGAGTATTTTGACCTCTGACCAAAAAGCTACCTCCAGCACAGGAGAGTTCCAAATTTGCATATCACGTGACCCAGGTCAAAGATGTATTCCTCCGCGGTGACGCGGTCATGTCTGGCGGTGATTCGGTCTGCTTCCGCGGAGAAAAAGTAGTCCCTAGATAAAATGGTCCGATGGGGTCGAGTGAGGTATCAAAGTGAAGCTTATGTGAAGGGGCATCTAATGGGCTGGGTGTGGGGTGGTCAAAATGGCGGCCTGTGGGAGGTGGTGGTGGGTTTAAAATGGCGGCCTCTGGGTGGTGGTGGTGGTGGGTTCAAAATGGCGGCCTGTGGGTGATGGTGGTGGGTTCAAAATGGCGGCGCAAGGGAGCAAACGAGGCGGTGGGGAGGTCACGGGGAGAAAAAACCCTCACATTACCCTAAAAAAAACCTCTAAGCCATATAATAATAATAAACATAATCTATAGGTGTTGTACCATGTTAATAGCATCAGTCTAGCATCTGTACCACCCTAGGGTCGAGCGTTTATTGTCCCGTGTATCTCCGCAGAAAATCAACAAACAAAATGGCGGCTCCAGGATGGTGTGGGGACGCCCTTTCCACATCACGGCGTCGATCATAGCGCCATCTGCACACACTGACGCAAGGGAGACAACTCGTGTGGCCCAAGGATATGGAAATAGCCGTTTTGGAGCTAGGGGAGTTACTACTGGTCCAGTGGGGTCGAGTGATGTATCAATGTGAAGCCTATGTGAGGGGGCATCTGATGGGCTGGGTGTGGGGTTGAACTAGCGTCATTCTGCGCATGCGCGGTGGCCCAAGGGTATGGAAATAGCCGTGTTGGAGTTAGGGGAGTTACTACTGGTCCAGTGGGGTCGAGTGAGGTATCAAAGTGAAGCCTATGTGAGGGGGCATCTGACTGGACTAGTGGGTTTGAAATAGCGTCATTCTGCGCATGCGCGGTGGCCCAAGGGTATGGAAATAGCCGTGTTGGGAGCTAGCGAAGCCAATAATGGTCCAATGGGGTCGTATGAGGTATCAAAGTGAAGCCTAGGTGAGGGGGCATCTGACTGGACTAGTGGGTTTGAACTAGCGTCATTCTGCGCATGCGCGGTGGCCCAAGGGTATGAACATAGCCGTGTTGGCATGTAGGGGAGTTACTCATGGTCCAGTGGGGTCGAGTGAGGTATCAAAGTGAAGCCTAGGTGAAGGGGCATCTGACTGGACTAGTGGGTTTGAAATAGCGCCATTCTGCGCATGCGCGGTGGCCCAAGGGTATGGAAATAGCCGTGTTGGAGCTAGCGAAGCCAATAATGGTCCAGTGGGGTCGAGTGAGGTATCCAAGTGAAGCCTAGGTGAAGGGGCATCTGACTGGACTAGTGGGGTTGAACTAGCGTCATTCTGCGCATGCGCATAGACGTTTTGGGATGTAGGGGAGTCCCTAATGGTGCAATGGGGTCGAGTGAGGTATCCAAGTGAAGCCTAGGTGAAGGGGCATCTGATGGGTTGGGTGTGCGGTAGGAATATCATTCTGCGCATGCGCAGATGCAATGCGGAGCTCTCGTCCAATCAGAAGCGAGTATTTCAAATCCGCCACGGAGCTCTCGTCCAGTCAGAAGCGAGTATTTTGACCCGGTGCATTATGGGACATATCCAAGATGGCGGCACGTATGTTCAAGATGGCGGCACTTCCGGTGTCGAAAACTGGCCATTTCTGTCGTGATGTGGTCACCTAGTGTCGAAAACTGGACCCTGTATGGAGCCCGCTAGACGTGTTGGAGCTAGGGGAGCCACGAATGGGCCAATGGAGTCGTATGAGGTATCCAAGTGAAGCCTTCGTGAAGGGGCATCTGATGGGCTGGGTGTGCGCATGCGCAGTCTGGCCGTAGTATAGAAATAGACGTGTTGGGGTGTAGGTGGGCCTCTAGTGGGTCGATGGGATCGAGTGAGGTATCCATGTGAAGCCTAGGTGAGGGAGTTACACTAGGGTGTCGTTTCCATTCTGCTGCGCAGGTCACGTGGGGGTTGTGACGTCACTTCCGGGTTTTTCACTAAAACTACCTCCAAACATAGAAGAGTTCCAATGTTTCCTCTTAGACGTCCGTATGTTCAACCGCCGGGGTGTTTTCCCGCCGCGGCTCGCCCCCCCCAGCGCGAGCGCGCGCGCGAGTTCTCCGGAAGTGCGCGTCATCCCCGGCAATGCGCGCGCGCGCGGGTCAAAAGGTCAAATGGTCACCTCCAGGTCAAACGGTCCAATGTCCAATGAGACAATGTTGCGGCATCGCGATAGTCAGAGCTTGAGCACAAAAAAGGGGATTCTAGATGAACCTGGGAAAGATAGGCAGTTCCATTTGGACCAATCAGCGGTCGAGAAAAAAAGCCAAGAAGCGGTCGAGAAAAAGAACCAATCAGCGGCCGAACAATCAGCCAATCGAATTGGGGTACTTACGGTGTGTTTCGCTGACGTCCGCGCCTACATCCGGGTTCTTGTACACCCGGATAATGTTTTCTGGACATCGATGGGTTAGGTTTGGCTCCATTCTAGGCCACTGATTGGCTAATACGGTGTTCAAAACCACTTTCATGCATTATGCTCATAGAACTTATAGTAATAATCTATACGTGTTGGACGAGTCTCTTCACTCACCGTATACACGCACTTTAATGAAATGCCCGCTCCAAACCTAGACCAAAAACACGTACTTGGTCTGTGGGCTGATTTCATTGGCTCTCTATTTTACTATAGTGCTCTTGCATTCTAACCTTGATGGGTTACATTTTGGCCCCATCCTACACCACTGATTTCAGTTTGACTGAATCTCCACATTGGGCATTGATGCATTATGAATAAAACACACAAGACAGGGTTTTTTGGTGAGATCTCATTTTTTTTATTCAGTGAACAACAACAACGTGAGAACAACCACGTGAAAACTGAAGCCCAGAACAAGGGGCTTGTAATTAATTGAAGCCCAGAACAAGGGGCTTGTACATTGAAGCCCAGAACAAGGGGCTTGTAAACTTAAGCCCAGAACAAGGGGCTTGTAATTAACTTAAGCCCAGAACGGGGCTTGTACATTGAAATGATGGGCGGCCCAGTCATAGACGAGTACATCGCGGTCCTCGGCCTTGGGGTACTCGTCAAACATCTGTACGATGGTAGATAAGGGTCTTCCCCGGCATCGATGGTACAGGTAAAACAAGCAATATTGTCCGCACACGCCACTGGTCAGGCTTTGCAACGTTTGACTGTTCCAACACCACGTCTCTGTGCCTTGATCCATGAAGTCTGTTAAATCGGGATGGAGGGGTGGCAGGCCGTACGGGTCAAAGTATTCGCCCTGCTGTTCTGTCAAGTACACGGCCACCCAGTGTTCACCGGGTCGATCCATCGGGTCCGTGTTGAGAACGTAAGCAGCAGGATACATACGGTCTAATGGGAACACATCTCGGGCGAACACCCCTTGAAAGACCATACGTGTCTCTGGGTCATTCTCCAGCACGGTGGTTATCTGGTCTGTATCCATGTTAGGTGGAGAAGTCACACAGGACGTTGCGCGCCTTGTCCACTTGAATGATGTTGTCAAACTCGGCGTAGCAGATCACATTGACGGTGGTCGCCAGGACTCGTGCAAAGTGGATTTCCAACCGTAAGTTGCCTTGCTTGGCCAGGGCCAGCTGATGGTCGTTCTCTAAGGTGGGGGTCAGATCGAAACAGAACAACGTGTATCCGTTCGCGTAGTCCTCCCGACTGATCATATTCCCTTCGTCCTGGTTGATTTGACCGGTGGCTGTAAACAGGCTCTGATAGGCTCGAATGAAATTCCTCCGCCCAAAGTTCGGTGTTAAGGCCGTGGCTGGCACCTGTTGTCCATCCACATGCAGGGCCACAAAATTGATGCCGAAATGTTGAAAGTCAAACGGATTCTCTGGGTAGGCTCCGCTGAAACTGGTATTTTCCACACAGGCCAGGATCAATCGCTTGGGTAGTTCCCCCAGGAACAGGTTTTCTTTGTTGGCGCCCATATTTCCAGCAGGCACAGAGAACACTTTGGTTTGTACACGTCGGATAGGGTACTGGGCTGGTTTTGTTTCCAAGGCTTTCATGTGTCCCAATTGAACGGCTGGATTCGGTTTCACTTTTCGGACATACAGGACTGCGTCTTGGATGACAATCTTATAGTCCGCTGCATGCCCCTCTACGTTAGTGGCCATCAAGGCGAAGGTCGGAGGCGCCCGTATCAGTCGGATTTTGATGGGGATCTTGTTCAAGAGGTACCGGTCTTGCATGAACATGTCTGCGTGCAGTCGACCCATCATATCCACCGAGGCATTGTTCGCAGTGAAAGCCTACCGTTTGTTATATCCCCCATTGTCCACCGTGTCCATGTGCTCGGGCGTGTTCTTGTAGAATAAAGCGGTTGTCAGCTGAGATTTTTTAGCCTCTCGGCCATACGACAACAGTGTCTCGATGTAGGCTCGATAGGGGTACGTGTTGGTGGAGTCACTGATGAGTTTGTCGCTGAGAAAAATATCCACCTGCTGAAACATCGAGTGCAGCCAGAGATTCGTCGGGCCCACCGTTGCTTGGTCAGCGATTCTGGTGCCAGCTCCATTGACCACCTTGGCTTTCACATACAAGTATGTATGGGCTAAATCCACATACGCCGTATCCGCATTACTGATGGTGAACTCGATGGGCCCGGTTTCGTTGATGCTGGAGAGCGGGAGATGCTCCACCCATAATCCTTGTTCGACACTGGTCTGTGTGGGCGGCACGGTCCACAAATCAAATTCACTGTTGGTGGAGGGGCAGGACTCGGCGTGGATTAAGGACATGTTTTAAGAAAAGATATCCTTTGTCTTCTTCGATGTGCGTCGTCGCTGGGTCGGTCGTCGACTGGTGCGTGGTCTCGGTGGGGCAGCTCTTTTATTCCCTACGGTGCGTTGTGCTTTGGCCACCAAGACGCCTCCCGCTTCTTTGGCCCGCCGTTTCAAGGATTCTTTGGGTGCCGTACCCCCCAAGACATCACCGGCCACTTGCAGTCCACTGCGTACCGCTTGTTTGCCGATTGCTTTCACCCCACGCGTCACCAAGGGCAGGAACGTTTTGACGATGCTGCCGAGTATGTTCCCCAGTCCATGTCCTCGTTGCATGCGTGCACCGCTAAAGACCGGAAAGCCACCCCCGGCCTGTTGGGCATAATAGTCGGCATAGCTGCGTGCATCGCACTCGTAAGGTACTTTCATTATGCAAAGTGGGGAGCACGTGCTTGTCGAAAATGAAGTGTCAGCACCACTTTTCCTCGTTCGAATGCCACCGGTCGTCCCGTGTCATCTCTTATATCCACCTTGATGGTGTTGATGTCAGTTTGTCGTACGGGCAAGTAGAGCATGTGGGTGAAACTGTGGGTGACTTGACCTCCATACGTCTTTTTAATGGGGACCACCCGTAACAGAGGTGTGTTGATATCGCCCACGATGTGGTTGTCCACCACGTCCGAGTAGACGTACCGTCCGTACATACCCGACTTCATATCCATCGGCATCTCGCCATGGTGTTCGGTGGGACCAGCGAACGTCTTGAGATCGAAACCCAGCATTTGCTGTAGGATAGGACTCAGTACGACACTCGCCTTGCCGGTGACGATAAGCTCTGCCTTGTCGTTGTGTGCGTTGTAATCGAAGTCCACGTGATTCTTGAAGGGATAGGCTTTGATGGGTTTTGAAGTATTCGTCACCCCCCGTAGCGCCTTATAATGCAACAGTCTTGACAGCCCACCCATGAACTCTTTGGGGGTATCGTATTGGCCTTCGGGCAGGGTGAGTCGGGTGTTTTTGCCTTCGTAGGTCACCTCGTACCAGACTTCATTGGCTCGCACGTTGTACCATGAGTAAGGGTACTGAATATCCACGAGGCCACATTCCCACCGGCCAGGTAAATGTAACGGTTGCGGTAATTGAGTCACATACTTGGCCACGGTGTTGTCAGGAAACACATCCAGCGAACTGTTACTGGGTAGGGTGAGGTAAAACATGGCGACTGAGCTGTCCTGCTGCTGCTGTTGGTTTTAATAGGTGTTCCAGGCCTTGGGCGGTTGTGTCCGGCGTCGTGTTCGTCGCGTTGACTTGCTACGTGTCACGGCTCTGGAGATGTGGGGTGTCCTGATCGAGGGTGGTTTTTTAAAGGTTTGAAAAGAAGGTGCCCGTTGTGGTGGTGGTGGAGTTTTGGGGGGTGACTCCGGTTCCCAGTCGGATTCCCAAGAAGGTTGTGGTGAGAGTCGTGGTGCACGAGTCGGTGAGTCACGCTGCATAAAGGCCCAGCGGTGGGGGTTCCCCACCAATTCCTGTGGTACATGCATGTCTTTCAAGCCTTGAGCGAAGACCTCCCATCCTCGAGGATCCGTGTGCGATCTGCGTTGACGCATCAGATCATTCACTAAATCCGTCATGTGGGTCCCGGGGACCACCTGATTCTGTACCAGGAGTTCGCCTTTATCATTCCAAGTCATGTTAGGATTCTGTTTCATCCGTTGTAATACCAGGCCAGCTTGTTTCTTGAACGATGCAGGTTCGCTCTTCAGCACTTCGTCTTCCACCCACTGTGGGGCTGTGGGGGCTACCCCTGGTAATGGCGGCTGTTGGGACGGTGCTGAGGTCGGCGGTCTGTCACGTGGTGGTGGTGGTAGTGGTGCTGTTGCTGGGGTAGACAGGATTTTGTATTGGTCCATGAACGTCATGTACCGTTGAAGCGTCTCATTGTACCGTTGTACTTTCTCACTGTCGCTTAACCCCGGTCTCTGTAAGATCTGTTGCATCTCTCCATCGAGGCTGTTTATGGTCTTCACCGTAGGTGGGACAGGGTAGGGTGATTTGAGGTTTTGCAGGAACCGTGGTTCGACGAGGACCATTTTTTTCGTGTGGTTCATTGTCGGCCGAAGAGTCCACCCAATACTGGACCCAACACGGAAGCGGCCAACGGTGCTAAGATGGCCCCGAGAAAGCCGCCTTTCTGTAACACCTTTTTCTTTTGTGTTTGAGGGACCCGCTTGTGGACTAGGGTTCGGAGACCTGTCTTATGCTTGGCCAACTTGGTCTTCTGAGCCGGAGTCAGTGGTACGTTGCCTTTTAACAGGTTGTACCCGATTTCGCACAGACAGCGTACAAGGTCAGGGTCCGCACCGCGTACAATGGTTCGGACTAACTCGGGTGGGGCCGTCTTCAATACACGGAGCGTGGGAGCGTGCTTCCGTACTCGCGCAGACATCCTGTACAACTAATGCCAGAACCCACAACGCTGCTCTTTTTATCTACCTCAGAGACAAAGTCAACCCTGCTGTGGTATTCATTCTTTTTATTATTCCCCATCATCAAACACACAGACCCCAGCTGGGGGAGCCACTGTGGGTGTGTTTACATTATTTTTGCATGTACACGTGGTGGGTCTCTCCGGGAAAGATGCCGGTCCGTAGTCGAAGGTGGTCGGGGGTGGCTTGCTTGAGGTCGAAGAGCATATACCCGTGCTGAGGGGTTGTGGCATCTTTGAAGGCTTCCAACGTAAACGGTGTGCGGCCGGCATACATCTGTCTCGCCAGGTGCAGCAGTTGAGTGGTATCTCTCGGGTTTTTGAAGACCACCAGGTAGTGGGCATTTAAGCCGATATTCCGATGTTCTTTGTTTTTACTGAACAGATTCTGCACAATGTAGATGATGCTGAGCCGTCGATGATGGCTGCCTTTGGTAAAGAGTTGGGTGACCCGTGCATCCGTCTCCGCCATGAGATCATCCAGAACCACCAAGGTGTCGGGTTCCAAATCGGCCAGGTTCGGTAGGCCTTCCACGAACGTGATGTGGGGCATTGCTGCATACGCTTCCTGCCATTCTCCGTAACACCACACGACTCGAGCAATAGGTGGGGTGATCATGCTGTCGGCGTGTTGAAGGAGCCTGACGAAGTGCGTTTTGGCGGAACCCGTCGGTCCTGCGATGACGCAAGTGAAGGGATGCTGCCACCCAGGGTCCATGGTTCGAGGTGTATCCGTTGTCGTGGTAACCCGCTCTTGTAAATTTCGTACGAGTGAACTGGAGTGGTGGTGGGTACAACGTCGGTCGTCGTTGTCTGTTCACTGTCAGGGATGGTGCTGGGGGTGGGTACAACGTGGGTCGTCGCTGTCGGTTCACTGTGAGGGATGAAATCCGGTGGGTGTTCAGACGTAGTGGGCGTACTTGGTGTAGGTGTAGAGCTTGGTGTGGAGCTCGACGTGGCTTGTACACGGGGTGTGGTGGTGGTGACTGGGCTCGATACGACTGGTGCTCTCTGTAGACCGGTTTCACTGGTGCCTGGTGTTCTCAGCTGGTTAAGTAACGTGCTGACATAGGCTACGTCGTAAAACACACCTCCGTACAACACACTCAGCAGGGTTAGCAATAGCACCCCAAAGCCCACTTGTGCTTTGCGCGTTTTGGGAGACGCTGTGTTCAGAGGCAGCTGCTGTTTGTCCATAGCACTGTGGTCGGACGTGGAATGAAGGAGGACGGCAGTGGTGTCTGGCTTTATAGTCGTTTCACCTGGTTGGCCGCGATCCAGGAATTGAAGGAACTGTGCCAACCTTGCCATTTCACGAAATGAAACAGTTTGCCACGTCGACGTTCCGTTTTCAAAATCTGCTCCACCGTGTAGTAGTCTTGCTGTGTTTTTACAACAGGCTGTAATTCCGTGTCGTAAAACGTCCCCAGCAACGTTTCCCCTTTGAGATCTTCCAGTTCATAGACTCGCCGCTGTCGGGGTAGGCGCCGTTTAATCAGGAAGTGCTCATCGCTCCAGTTGGGCAAGTAACTTTTCTCGAACTCGCCCTTGACTTTACTGATCCGTACAGGGTCCCCGACCTTGTACACCGCCTTCGTCGTTCGCTGCGATGCCCTGGGGTACAAGACACGCCGGACTTGGGCTTCATTGCGTTGGGTCACGGTAATGGGGGCTCTCTCTATACTTCGATGATAGGCTCGATTGTAACCCC
>JAVTVY010039295.1:0-15536 GCA_036873755.1 Hanleya hanleyi | reverse complement strand
ATGGCCTGTTCCTAACCCAACAGCTACAGGCTTGCTCTATGCAGTTTCGAAGGAATGACCCCTCTCTAATCTCATAAAAAGGGAGATCGATCGTATTTGACCACTTGAAAATTTTGTCTTCCATTTCGCTTGCAGATATCTACAGTACCATCCTGTTGCGCGTTGTCGGTCAATCAAACGTTCTGGCCCGAATCGATGGCTGTGTTAATGTACAGAGCGGCCGGGATAATTGTGACCATCGCATGCTGGAGTTCTGAGACGAGTGTACGGAGAATATTGTCAGTACGGAAATTTACATTAGAAATAAGAAAAACATACAAACCGCGTATTGCGCAAATACAATATGTCTTAGTTTATCTTCCATTGCATGAGGGTATATAACTAGCTAAATAATATATAGCCCTCAAGAATATGATACACTTGAGGGCTACATGTATATATTAGTTAGCTATATATAACCTGACTGCAAACACGGGCCGTTGTCAACGTCAGCAATGCTGAGCGAAGCCCACGACATCGACGTCATCTCATTGTTGAGGCCGCCGGAGATGGTCTGTTCCCGACCCAATTTTTTTTACAGGCTTGCTCTATTCAGTTTCGTAGAAAATGCCTCTCTCTGTCGTAGTAAGCTACATATATGACGGCAGCTCACTTTCATACTACAACCTTCAGTAAACTTCCTTTTCCATGCTAGGTGAAGAGAGATTGTTGTTTGACTTACAAAATAGATATGACGTCACAAACCTGAATGGAAACCCGGGCCGTTCCGTTGCCAACGTCAGCAATGTTATGCAAAGCCCACGCCATCGACGTCATCCCATTGTTGACGCCGCCGGAGATGGCCTGTTCCTGACCCAACAGCTACAGGTTTGCTCTATGCAGTTTCGAAGGAATGACCCCTCTCTAATCTCATAAGGGAGATCGATCGTATTTGACCACTTGAAAAGTTTGTCTTCCATTTCACTTGCAGATATCTACAGTACCATCCTGTTGCGCGTTGTCGGTCAATCAAACGTTCTGGAGCGAATCGATGACTGGGTTAACGTACAGAGCGGCCGGGATAATTGTGACCATCGCATACTGGAGTTCTGAGACGAGTGTACGGAGAATATTGTCAGTACGGAAATTTACATTAGAAATAAGAAAAATATACAAAACGCGTATTGCGCAAATACAATATGTCTTAGTTTATCTTCCATTGCATGAGGGTATATAACTAGCTAAATAATATATAGCCCTCAAGAGTATGATACTCTTGAGGGCTATGTATTATTTAGCTATATATAACCTGACTGGAAACCCGGGCCGTTGTCAACGTCAGCAATGCTGAGCGAAGCCCACGACATCGACGTCATCCCATTGTTGACGCCGCCGGAGATGGCCTGTTCCTAACCCAACAGCTACAGGCTTGCTGTAAGCAGTTTCGAAGGAATGACCCCTCTCTAACCTCATAAAAAGGGAGATCGATCGTATTTGACCACTTGAAAATTTTGTCTTCCATTTCGCTTGCAGATATCTACAGTACCATCCTGTTGCGCGTTGTCGGTCAATCAAACGTTCTGGACCGAATCGATGGCTGTGTTAATGTACAGAGCGGCCGGGATAATTGTGACCATCGCATACTGGAGTTCTGAGACGAGTGTACTGAGAATATTGTCAGTACGGAAATTCACATTAGATTTAGCTATAGATTTAGCGCAAATACAATATGTCTTAGTTTATCTTCCATTGCATGAGGGTATATAACTAGCTAAATAATATATAGCCCTCAACAGTATGATACACTTGAGGGCTACAAGTATATATTATTTAGCTATATATAACCTATTGTCAGTACGGAAATTTACATTAGAAATAAGAAAAACATACAAACCGCGTATTGCGCATATACAATATGTCTTAGTTTATCTTCCATTGCATGAGGGTATATAACTAGCTAAATAATATATAGCCCTCAAGAGAAATTTACATTAGAAATAAGAAAAATATACAAACCGCGTATTGCGCAAATACAATATGTCTTAGTTTATCTTCCATTGCATGAGGGTATATAACTAGCTAAATAATATATAGCCCTCAACAGTATGATACACTTGAGGGCTACATGTATATATTATTTAGCTATATATAACCTATTGTCAGTACGGAAATTTACATTAGAAATAAGAAAAATATACAAACCGCGTATTGCGCAAATACAATATGTCTTAGTTTATCTTCCATTGCATGAGGGTATATAACTAGCTAAATAATATATATCCCTCAAGATTATGATACACTTGAGGGCTACATGTATATATTATTTAGCTATATATAACCTGACTGCAAACACGGGCCGTTGTCAACGTCAGCAATGCTGAGCGAAGCCCACGACATCGACGTCATCTCATTGTTGACGCCGCCGGAGATGGTCTGTTCCCGACCCAATTTTTTTTATTCGGGAGTTGCACAAGTGCAGTCACGTGGTACATTTTTGGGTGAGTTCCGGCCGACGGCATATGGGACGTAACCTGCGGGAGATTTGACGGTCGCGAAAATAACATTGAAGTCAATGGGAATTTTTTTTAAAACAAAGTTTTGCAGTTTGATTCTGGTAGATAATATTTCAGAAATGCATTAGCTTTCAAGGAAGACAACTTGTATAATTTTCACTCATATGAAACAGACGCTGTCAACGAAAAACTAGCGTGCTCCATGCAAATCTTACGACGCCAAACGACCGGAACTCACCCAGCAGGTCATGTGATCGACACTTGAGAAAGAGGCGAATAGGCTTGCTCTATTCAGTTTCGTAGAAAATGCCTCTCTCTGTCGTAGTAAGCTATATATATGACGGCAGCTCACTTTCATACTAGAACCTTCAGTAAACTTCCTTTTCCATGCTAGGTGAAGAGAGATTGTTGCTTGACTTACAAAATAGATATGACGTCACAAACCTGAATGGAAACCCGGGCCGTTCCGTTGCCAACGTCAGCAATGTTATGCAAAGCCCACGCCATCGACGTCATCCCATTGTTGACGCCGCCGGAGATGGCCTGTTCCTGACCCAACAGCTACAGGTTTGCTCTATGCAGTTTCGAAGGAATGACCCCTCTCTAATCTCATAAAAAGGGAGATCGGTCGTATTTGACCACTTGAAAATTTTGTCTTCCATTTCATTTGCAGATATCTACAGTATACCATCCTGAGTGTTGCGCGTTGTCGGTCAATCAAAAACGTTCTGGCGCGAATCGATGGCTTATGTTTTAATTTGCCCTTAGAGAATATGACTACTTTAGTTTTATCAAGGTTAACCTACAGTGACCAACATTTACAATATTGCAACATTGTATTAAAGGCGATTTACAGCTTGGACTGTCTGCGTGTAAAACTGTTTCGTCCAAGATCCTTCCACGGCTCATTTGATTGATGTGAGGAGTTATCTTTCCTTGCATTCTCAAACGATGTGGCGCTTTCTGTCATTTCCGCCACATGTCAATGTTGATATAATTTTCGGGAACGAAATGTTTTTGCCGCAAAAAGTTGATTATGAAAATCAACGGAGTTCCAACAGGGTATGTGTATGACTCAGATTATGATTGCTAGAAATATCATCGGTTATATCTGAAATATACTGAGGTGGGGGTAGGGAACAAATGAACAAGTTTATGGCCATAGCCCCACGTAAACTGGTAAACAAGACGTCTGACGCAGTGACGGTCTGGGCTGGCTAAACGCTAATATTTACAGCCCAACCCATAGATCAGATCTCCGCATGACACATGGAATCTACACGTAAAATACGTGTAGTTGATTTCCGCATTGGCTCCGTATCGCGATTTATGCGGAGTATTGGGACCATTCAACACGGAATCTACCAAGCTCTACCAGGCATCCATTACGTTCTGCTTCGCGACTCTCCATGGGAAAGGATGGGAATCTACGTGTAGAAAACTCCGAATGACACGGAGGAAGACGAAAACTGAGAAATGACTGAAATATGCATATTGAAACGGAGAAAACTCCGAATGACGCGGAGTCACACGGAGTTAGCTCCGTGTGAAACACGGAAACTGAAAAATGACAGAATTATGCTTATATTGCACAGGGAAACACACAGAAAAACAAGCGGCGTAAACGGCATCATCAGGGGGCCAGTTGTGGGAGCCGCTGCTGCCGTCTCACACGTGAGATCTCACACGTGAGAAATCAGGGCTTTATATTACATGTTACAATAACAAAACTACGAATCAGCTGTCACAAACTCGAAATAGAGACCGGTAGGTATAAAAACACCCCAAGATGTGACCGGATCTGTCGCTACTGTACCCAAAATGTAGTAGAAGATGAAGTACACTTCTTGCTATACTGTCCTCGACATAACAAACACAGAGATTATATAAACCAAATTATCCACAGTAACCGACTCCCACCCCATCCGGAAGTTAAATCTATACTAAATCCCCACAGAGACAATGCTTCAATAATAGCAAGACTGGTACACCAAATGTACCAGTCAAGGCTCAACCTTAACCCTCCATCAAAAAACCGGCTGGACACTTCTTAATTAGAGTTTATACATCAACACACTGGCAACTTCTATGTTATGTCCTAGAATTACTACTAACCCACACTGTTGGTTCAAACCATACTAACTAATAATTACTACGTTGCTATAGTTCCATTGTAATTATATTGTTTTGTTTGCCATACTTGTACCATTTTACGAGTCGTGCAATAAACATATTGTATTGTATTGTATTGTTCACACCTTTCAAGGGTGTGCCCAAATTAAATATGCCCAAATTATATGAAGTTTGGGGAGAGAAAGAATTCTTAAAATGTACAAAATATGTAGTTTGTTGGCAAGTATTCAACAGGAAATTAATAACTGGTTACTTTTTTAACTTTTTCAGCAATTTGCATCCTGTTATTAATCCATCTTACATGTATTTTTAATTTGGGCACATAGGCGTAATCTAATAGAGGGTGTGCCCAAATTAGTAATATAAAGCCCTGGAGATCTCGTAAGAACTTAAATATTTCTTATGAAAACTTAACAAATGCAAGAAATATCACAAACACAAGTTAATTTGTTAGGTATTTGAATGTGAAGAACAAGACAAGAAGCTGATATGAATTATATTTAATTTTGTATTTTATTGTGAAGGGTTGAAATGCCACTAAATAAACTTCAAGAGTGCCATAATGGAATCAGCATGGTGTTGTATATTTTTGTACCTGTTATCCAGAGTCCTAAACATGAGACGGTATGTAAATACTTACGGTAGTTCAACAAGCTGAACCCTGCTGACATTTAATTTTGTGATATTGACAATGCAGGGTTCAGCCGTTGAACCGAAATTTCCTATCGCAAAATTTTCGGCCTCCCGACCTAGGTAACAGCGGGTGGATTTGGGCTCACAAAAATCGATAATACCTACCGCTTTGCACTCGCTTGGCTAGAATACATATTTGCCTACTTCCCTGGCCATTTATTTTCTCCGTCCAGCTTCTTTAATTTCCATAAACGGCAAAAGAAAAAAAAATCATCGCGGCTGATCTTCCAAAAACGAAATCCACCGCCAGTTTGAAAATATCACTATGGTGACACGAGACTGATCGTACCTCGATTGTAATTTTGGGACTGTAGACGTGAAGGTCGGAAACGGTTCATTCATAAGGCTGTCACATTATCTGCTTTTAAATGTAAAATTGTAACTATCGGTATCAAGCATAATAGAAGGCACATACTGAGAAAGGTGATTCACAGGATTTTTCACTGGATCGACTGAGCGGATTCAGTCTTTCCGACTCTTGTAATCCTGAATTTAGAATAACATCACGCGAGATAATCAGGGTCACGTGATAGTGTTCTAAAATGGCGGTGGATTTTGTTTTTGGAAGATCAGCCGCGATGATTTTTTTTTCTTTTGCCGTTTATGGAAATTAAAGAAGCTGGATGGAGAAAATAAATGGCCAGGGAAGTAGGCAAATATGTATTCTATCCAAGCGTCAGTGCAAAGCGGTAGGTAGGGGAGATTGGGGTACACTGGGACATTTTTCACCTTTTTGCAAAAATCTCTGTTATTATTGTCCTGTAGTGCAGACTTGTATACTCTCGTTATAACTTATACTTATTATGACATACATGTAGTGACACAAAAAAATCTGAAATATCTGTTATACTTTTCTCCAGAATTCTGTTTTAAAACGTAAAAAAAAGGGTGAGATGGGACAATAATCAAAATACATTTTATAAGAAGTATATACTGATATGTTTCATAGGAGTTTAGAAGATTCAACAGCAGTGGTTAGGTTAGTTGCCATTTAAGGCCCCTGCTTTACGTAAAATATTTCCCAGGAGCCAATTTGAGAAAAAAAATATTTTTAGTGATTCTCATCCCAACGAAAGCATTTGACTTTGAAAGCTTTAGTAAAACTCATCAAATCTGACAGGATTAGCAAATACTACCATCTGAGAGACAAAATAATGCACTTTGATGGTATTTTAGGATGAAAGGAAATTTCCCCATTTGATTATTATTGTCCCAGTGTGCCCCAGCAAAAGTGTTCCACTCTGCCCCAGGTGCATGATATATTCCTTTTTATGACAAAAAACTGATACATACAGCTGAGATACTAAATCGATATAATTAAAGTGTACCTTTGTCCATCCTCTCTCAGTAGTAACAAAACAGCAATGAAGTACTGCTGAAAATTTCTCATAACGAACTATCATCCTCAGTCATAAAAATTTACTTGGACTGCTCAAAAACAGTTTTTGTGTCCCTAATTTTTTACCAATGATAGGTTTTACTTGTAATCAATATAGAAGTTGTATGGGGGTGATAGCTTCCTGCTGATAGTAATGTCATGTGCCTCTTGTTCTTAACAAAAGAGCTAGACGGCTTGTCCCACTGTGCCCCATGTCCCACTGTACCCCAATCTCCCCTATATATCGATTTTTGTGAGCCCAAATCCACCCGCTGTTACCTAGGTCGGGAGGCCGAACATTTTGTGATAGGAAATTTTGGTTCAACGGCTGAACCCTGCATTGTCAATATCACAAAATTAAATGTCAGCAGGGTTCAGCTTGTTGAACTAATACTTACGGGTGCGGGGGGTTTCCAAATTTATTCCACTGCCTGGCTCGGGCAATATAATCAATTAGATCCGAAGAAACTCCAATGCCGAATAGGAGCAAACTCTTTGCTTACAAGTCAGACTATCAATTTCTTTAAATTATGAATTTATAGTTTGCACACTTTAGCATGTTCAGTGACATAACCAGTTGTCTTGATTTTATAAAAAAAAACCTTCATCTATGCATCCAATAATATTTCGACAACACTCAGTTCACTGAAAGGATTGATGGTTTTTTTCCGGTAACTTCCAGCAGCGCTCCATCTTTGAAAGGATTGACAGAATGTCTTGTGTCACAACTCCAACCTGGGGTGTCCAGTATGCCTCTTCATGCTGTTCCCAAAATTCCCCAATATCAGTTCCATGATCAGTACACCGATATAGGTACATCTGAAAATAAAATGCGAACAAATAAAATAAAATATCAAATAAATATTAATATTCTGACCTTTTTGCCCATATTTTGGATATAAATTTTCACACAAGTGAATCTTTTGAATATTAAACTAGCAATTTATTCTAGATTTAAATTAATAGTTATCAAGGATCACAATTTTGCTTTCTTGAATTTCTTGGTGTCCTCGTTTGAGCAGAATATGTTGTCATGGTTGTGGAAATGTTCAGAAACGAACGAGCGTGTTGGTGGTGGTTTTTCAACTTGCCAAGCACACAGTAACTTTGTTGTTGTTAAGAAGTGTTGTTGTTAAGAAGTAAGATAAAACATAGCAACCGCGGAACATCGTTCATGAACAATTGAAATTGCACGCATATTAATCTTACCAATTCTTGTTGTTGTTGTTCTCGTCGGTAGCACATCCAGGCTTTTGGGTAAATTCTGACACATGATTCACACGGCATCATCACATGGCAGTAGAGGGTTGCCCAAACGTTTTTCAGACTACCAAGTGTATAATTAAAAGCATCCATCTATTACATACCGGTAGATTCTTGAAGAACCACTGTGTGTCCACAAGAACAATGAACAGCCGCCAACAAATTTTGAAACAGCGAAATTTGGCGCTATTCTGCAGCACGAGATCACGTGGAGCAGGGAAGTCAGTCGATTGGCTGATGGACGTTAGAGTCAAACACTAACTACTTCGGCCACGACACGCTCACATATTTCATTCCCATAATGCAATGCGAACCACGATAAACTTTTGCCACACGCATGCTGTAAGTAGGCACGGACTGAAAATTGCTGCAAAAAGTTATTTCAAGGTATTTTCACATAATTTCTTCAGACTTCTTTCACTCTAGGACAGTTCATTGATATTTCAGGTCCCTGTCAGCTTCTGACACTATCTATAAATAAACTTACGGTAATTCCCCTAATAATTTGATCACCGGAAGTGCAGCAAAAATGGCTTATATCTGGAAATAGTCTTCATGGCACCAGCTACAAAGTGTCACATTTTGTCATCATATGATTTTTCTCTAATTTGGAAGAATGGTATTGTTACTATTTCTCTGTGTTTGAATAACAGGGTTGAAAAGTGAACTTCCTGTGATTGAATTATTAGGGGAATTACCGACGAATTTCAGACGACCGGCAAGTCGTGTATTGTAGGACATCAGAGGCATGGAGTGTAATTTCCCATGTCTCTTTGAAATAGATAAACAACACCGGTAACAGACCAGAAAAATTACATTCACTCGCCCCAATACCCACTGTCGTAAGGTATGGTATCTACGGGTTAGAATGCCACCAATATTCTTAGTCACAAACACTTACTTGCACTCCAACTGCGGCAGATAACAAAATGGAGCGAGAACCGAGAAGGCGGCTACCATGTCTGTTCTCCCTTCAAACGTGCTGACATCATACAAGTCTTTTCCAAAAGCGACCCGTTCAATTTTGACCGTGGCAATAAATATAGAATTTCGTGCAGGCCAACACGTGTACAATATTCGACACTCACAAACCACGAGACAGTGCCACACACTGTTCAAGCTCACTTGGTCCCACGGTCAATATTTGACGGGGTCGCTTTTACAAAAGTCTTGTATGTTTAATTTTGTCAGCTGGAATTAAAGTGAGTTCGATGACCTAGTCATTTTTTTCTCAAAGGGAATTTCTATTCTCCTGAGCTACATTGGGCAATTTCAAATTGCAATCTGTCAGCAATTTCTTAGGGTGAGGAACATCCTTATTTATGTCGCCATACACAGTGTGTATCAGTTCTAGATGAATTAAATCCTGCATCACCTCAGTTGAAATTGCATGTGAATTTAATTAATCCATCCATGATTTTATGTTTGATAGTTTATTCATGCTATTGCAATTTCATTCTAGTTTATCTCTTGTCTTTATGTAGATCTCAATGATATGTGGAAGGAAGTTCTGACATTCTGAGGAATGAGGGTTAGGGTGCCACCATAACATATGATATCAGAAGATTGGATTACTGGTGATGATTACATGTAGGACTGACCTGTGCCATATCAAGCGATGGCTGAAGACATCGTGAGTCTGAATGTTGGAGGTACCATCTATCTCACCACCAAATCAACACTCCGACAGTTTCCGGACTCGATGATCGGTGCAATGTTCAGTGGCGGAATGCCAACAACTCTGGATTCAGCCGGGAACTACTTTATCGACAGAGATGGGACTATATTTCGATACGTTTTAAATTTCCTGAGGTCATTTCGACTCTCTCTTCCGGCAGATTTCAAGGACTGGGACCTGCTATTGGTGGAGGCAGATTTTTACCAGATTCAACCTCTAATAACAGAGGTTAAAGCCGTGAGAGCTGCTCAGCAGAATCCCCCAGAAATACAATGTGGTCATTTTATAGAAATTATAGAAGTGCGCGTGGGTTCTATGGCAACTATTCCTACTAAAAATGCTCGCGTTAAAACCGTAGTTTCTGGGAGAGCCGATGGGTTGCTGACATTTCCGACAGCTCTTATTGGAGAGGAAGGAAGAGAGAAACTTTTGAAGAAGAATGGAGGTGAATTTATGGAATTAGAGCTGAATGGGAGCAATATAAGGCTTCAACTGGGGGAATATTTACAACGATTAGGCTGGTCACTTCAAGATTCCAAGATGTCATCTTCATCGGGCTGTGATGCAAAGTCTTTGATGAGCAATCTTATCATAGAACAGAGCCATCGTGACCGCTGGTGTCTCTTGAAGCCAGTGAGCTTGCTGGACTCCACTGACACTTTCGAGAAGTCTGATATCGGTATACAAGAAAATGGAATTGAAGCAGAAATTTTAGATATGTAAAAAAAAAATATATATATTTACCGGTACCTAATTACTTGCATCATGATTATTGTTTCCTTAGGCCAAATTTTTTTTTGTCTCTTTCTGTTTACGAAAGGTAGGATAACCGGAAACAGACAATATGTTTTTGGCCTTTAATAGTCACAACACATTGGTCACGGAACAGGATTAATTTATATAAGTATATAGCTTACGTACATTCTGTAATATGTACCGATAATAATTCTATCTGGTAATATTCTTCATCATATCCAGCTGATGTGCTTGTTTACACATGATAGTTCCACTCCGATTTAGCAAAACAGAATCTCGGGCATTCTCTCTCTCTGTTTTTAATATGCAATTATTTTTAGAATAACCCTTTTGTGAAGCACATCTAATGGTGCTGTATGAAGAAAAAGGCCAGTCTTCCTGATGAGTCAAATTTCCTTATCAAGAGCCAACCACAGCCACCCTACCAAGGGCACCTTTAGCATGTGTAATTCTTTTGTTGAACACAGCGAAAAGGCTAGTCTCCACGCACTGTCGTGGATGTATGCCTCCTTCTTCTTCTCATTAATATAATCCTTAATGTATGTGCAATACACAGAAACAGCACTTTGTGTACGTACATACTATTTACAAAAGATCTGTACAAAAACTATCACAAACGATGCTGTATCCCTTAAAAGTGTTGATTCCTGGGGGGGAATTGAACCTGCTACCCTCCTACTAGCTCGATCGTAACAAATTCATATCCTATCAACGCTTCCCCAATTTTAATTGTCACAACAGGTTCTTATCTTCCATTAACTCGAGTATTCACCAACTTTGACCAATCATAATGTTTTTGCCATGAACAGAAGATGTAACGGGACCTCAAATGTAGGGGTTTTTGGTCGAATACCTTTTGATGTTGCCATGTCTAGAAATTGTGGAACTCAGCCTTAACATCATGCCATTTGAGGTGTAAAAATCATGTAAGATGATTGGTCTTGATATAAACTTTGGGGCAAATGGAGATAGTGATGCTCTCCCCATTCCCCAACTGCAATTAGTTCAAGTGCACAAACATTGTATAATAAAGCTATTAACCCTAGCCTTTGGCAGGGTGTGTGTGTTTGGGGGGGGGGGAGTGCCTTTCCTATATATATTTGCTATCCCTAACGCTACAATGTTGAAACTTACTACACTATATCTTTAGGTCAAGCTCTACTAGAAAATGTGAAAAAAATCCAAGATGGCTGCCATAATGTCATTTTCAAAAAAAGTCCTATTTTGGACGATTTTTCAGTCTTTTTTTTCGAATCATTTCATTTATGTTTTTTGCCTCACAAAACTGCATTATAAATTGTAAAGTAAAATAGCTTTTTCTCACAAAAAAAAAACAAGGAATGTTGAATTTTTTTTTATAAAAACATCAGTTTTCTGCTACCCAACATTGAATTTTCCCATAATCCTTTGCTTGGGGGGTTATGCAAATAGGTTCAAAATGATCTCAATATGATAAGCTTTATTAAGATTGCCGTACTAATATGCCAGTCCATCATCAAATCACCACCACTCCGTTTGATTCAATTATTGGAGTACATTAACCTTACTTAATTTCGTAAACACCTTGCTAAGTGAATGGGCTTTCATGACACCAGTGTCACATTTTATGACGAACATCAAAAAGAAAGAACTTGTGCAATTTCGCTCCTAGAAATAAATGGAGTGTTCAAACTCAATGAAATGGTAATGAAAACAGATGTTCTGAACATTTTGTATTCATTTTCAATCAATTTTCTAGTTCGACACTAGGTTGTTTGAAATTGAAAGAGTTTTGATAGAGTGAATGAATTCAATGTTTACCAGGCATCTGAAAGTTCCTGTTACTAGTCAAGCTAGTGAAGTCACATATTTTTATGGAACTACTTGTATTTGGTGTCTAAAATAAAATGTTTCTAGTCAAGAGACCTTTGAAAAAAAGTGGTTCGGTTCATTTACTTATGTCTTCCTTTTGTCCAGTGACTTGTTTCCCTCATTTCCCAGGAATAGATATCTACTTCCATGACTTTCCAGTGTTCTCCAAGACACATACAAACCCTGGAATAAGGTTGTTCTCCAACAGGCCAACATTTCCAAAAATAGATAACCATGGTCTGAGATTGACATTTCTTCAACTTAATAGATAACCATGGTCTGAGATTGACAGTTGTCCAACTTAATAGATAACCATAGTCTGAGATTGACAGTTGTTCAACCTGATAGATAACCATGGTCCGAGATTGACAGTTGTCCAACCTAATAGATAACCATTGTCTAAGATTGACAATTGTCCCACCTGATAGATACCATAATCTGAGATTGACAGTTGTCCAGCCTAATAGATAACCATAGTCTGAGATTGACAGTTTTCCAACCTAATAGATAACCTTAGTCTGAGACTGACACCTAATAGATAACCATCATCTGAGATTGACAGTTGTCCAACCTACAAGATAACCATAGTCTGAGATTGACAGTTTTCCAACCTAATAGATAACCTTAGTCTGAGACCGACACCTAATAGATAACCATCATCTGAGATTGACAGTTGTCCAACCTACAAGATAACCATAGTCTGAGATTGACAGTTGTCCAACCTAATAGATAACCATAGTCTGAGATTGACAGTTTTCCAACCTAATAGATAACCTTAGTCTGAGACTGACACCTAATAGATAACCATAATCCGAGATTGACAGTTGCCCAACCTAAAAGATAACCATTGTTTGAGATTACCTAATAGATAACCATAGTCTGAGATTGACAGTTGTCCAACCTAATAGATAACCTTAGTCTGAGACTGACATTTGTCCAACCTACAAGATAACCATAATCTGAGATTGACAGTTGCCCAACCTAAAAGATAACCATTGTTTGAGATTGACAGTTGTCCAACCTAATAGATAACCATAGTCTGAGATTGACACCTAATAGATAACCATCATCTGAGATTGACAGTTGTCCAACCTAATAGATAACCATAGTCTGAGATTGACAGTTGTCCAATCTAATAGATAACCTTAGTCTGAGACTGACACCTAATAGATAACCATCATCTGAGATTGACAGTTGTCCAACCTACAAGATAACCATAGTCTGAGATTGACAGTTGTCAACCTAATGAATAACCTTAGTCTGAGACTGACACCTAATAGATAACCATCATCTGAGATTGACAGTTGGCCAGCCTACAAGATAACCAGTCTGAGATTGACAGTTTTCCGGCCTAATAGATAACCTTAGTCTGAGACTGACACCTAATAGATAACCATCATCTGAGATTGACAGTTGTCCAACCTAATAGATAACCATATTCTGAGATTGACAGTTTTCCAACCTAATAGATAACCTTAGTCTGAGACTGACACCTAATAGATAACCATAATCCGAGATTGACAGTTGCCCAACCTAAAAGATAACCATTGTTTGAGATTGACAGTTGTCCAACCTAATAGATAACCATAGTCTGAGATTGACAGTTGTCCAACCTAATAGATAACCTGTCTGAGACTGACAGTTGTCCAACCTACAAGATAACCATAATCTGAGATTGACAGTTGCCCAACCTAAAAGATAACCATTGTTTGAGATTGACAGTTTTCCAACCTAATAGATAACCAGTCTGAGATTGACACCTAATAGGTAACCATCATCTGAGATTGACAGTTGTCCAACCTAATAGATAACCATAGTCTGAGATTGACAGTTGTCCAACCTAATAGATAACCTTAGTCTGAGACTGACACCTAATAGATAACCATCATCTGAGATTGACAGTTGTCCAACCTAATAGATAACCATAGTCTGAGATTGACAGTTGTCCAACCTAATAGATAACCTTAGTCTGAGACTGACACCTAATAGATAACCATAATCTGAGACTGACAGTTGTCCAACCTAATAGATAACCATAGTCTGAGATTGACAGTTGTCCAACCTAATAGATAACCAGTCTGAGATTGAGTTTTCCAACCTAATAGATAACCTGTCTGAGACTGACACCTAATAGATAACCATAATCTGAGACTGACAGTTGTCCAACCCAATAGATAACCATAATCTGAGATTGACAGTTGTCCAACCTAATAGATAACCATAGTCTGAGATTGACAGTTTTCCAACCTAATAGATAACCATAGTCTGAGATTGACAGTTGTCCAACCTAATAGATAACCATAGTCTGAGATTGACAGTTGTCCAACCTAATAGATAACCTTAGTCTGAGACTGACACCTAATAGATAACCATAGTCTGAGATTGACAGTTGTCCAACCTAATAGATAACCATGGTCTGAGATTGACAGTTGCTCAACCTAAAAGATAACAATGGTCATTGCCATCACCAGGATTTCTTAAGTTGGTTGGTTGTTTGAAGTTAAACGTCGCACCTAACCTTATTGGTCACACGGCGACGATGACCCAAACAAACATACCCTAGCAAAAACCTAACCCTAACAAACACCTAACCAAAACTACAAAAACTTTTGAATTTCGAAAATTAGGCTCTACAGACACTGGTGATCATAATGTATCGTCAGAGAGCCTAATTTGTTTGGTACTTTAATCTACCTAGGATTTCATAAGAGGCGATCATATGCTTACTTATTCGGGAGCGCAGTACTGTGCTGTCCAACATATGAAAATAACATGGTTGGGGGCTGAGAGGGGGTCATTCGCACCGATGACCCCCCCCCCCTCCCCCCATCCCATCCCAAATGACGACTTAGATTGTATGAGATTGACAGTTGTCCAACCTAATACACAACCATGGTCTGAGACTGACAGTTCTCCAACCTGATAGATAACCGTTGCCAGTGACAGAGCCATGTCACAGACGCCCGCGCAGCTGGTCGACTGGGAGAAGTCTTCCTTAAGGTTAACATGGAGAAATGCTGACAAATCATCATAAATATTGAACCACACACTATAACCAAAGGAAATTAAAGACTTGACAGTCAGATGCCGATTGGCACTGGGTTCCGAGCTGGTTTAAGGTTTAGTGTGAACTGTTTTGTGACCTACAATACTTTGATAAGCATCAAGTCTGACCAGGACACCACTCCCTCACAGGAAAGAACTCTCTATACAAGCACAGACATCTATTAATATATTCTGCGATAAATGGAAATGGAATCATTTCAGTGAAACTAACATTATGCTAGAATCT